>OX235273.1:97651977-97695618 GCA_944472155.2 Trichobilharzia szidati
ATGCTGATAATGAAACCTCAAACTATGCATACGAGAATTATAGTGCATTCCTTTAACTGAAGTGTTTTTGATAATAGTGCTCCGAAGTAGCTTTAGATGTGATTTACATAGCGAGTACCAAAATGTCTTGGAAATGTTAACCTTTATAAAACTTGTACTCATGATAACTTTTGCTCTGATCAAAAGGAAAGGCATTGGCCGACTGGTATCATGTAGGCGTCTTACAGCAGCGTTATCTGCACTTGAATTCAGAAGTGATCATGAATTCAGGGAAAAAAGTTGTCTTGATTTTTATACATGCGGTCAGCAACCCCTTTCATGCTTAGGACTGGAAGCAAACTGCGTAAGGTTATACCTAGTGTCTCACAAACTCAAAAATTTACAAGTGAAAACGAACATTTTGGTTGTTGAGACAGCAAAACACGACTTTAGCGGACATGCAAATTAGGTAACGAAGACGTCTGACTATTAACAAACGCAAATCACCAGTGAAACACTTAGAAATGTCCTTTATTACATGTCTGACGTAGGCAGGATGGTCTCAGCTACAGATAAGACAGATATCAAAGCCAACTAGAATCAAAAAAGCAAGACAGTCGTTCATCAATATTTTAACAATAATTTCAAGCCGATGCTTCTATATATCTCGATGATTTGGTGCGTCGCCAAGAGCATTTACAACATATACCAGACTTTCATTGCTACGTGTATTCGTTACCAAAGATAACCAGAAAAGATCAGTAACAAGAAACTCGCAGAAAACCAACTAAGAACTTATTGCTCAACAAATGGATTGGTCTTAAGCTGAGGGGACTGCCGAGTGATGTCGCACACCAGGCCCTTGAACTAGGTGTGACGAGTTGGTTGTCTAAGAGTAACATAGAGGTGTTAAATTGATGAGGAAGTAGAGGCTTGCAGGTAGTCACGGAGCCAGCTAAGAGAAGTGGCAGATAATCGGGTGGAATGGAGGTGTACCGCTGAATTTTCATGTTCCACTCGAAATGCAAGAGACGAATAATGATAAAAATATACGCATGATAATAAACATAACTCGGCACGTGCAAAAAACAACATCGCCTTCATATTATAAATAACTTATAAAAGGTGTAAATTGGGTATTGTAAACAAGTAAATAACTATACGTAAAAATAAGACAAGTTCCAATGAAAATTAAGTTATAAGAGTATTAAGTGCATCAAAGCCAAAGACTACTTGAATTAAAACTTATATTCACAGTAATATAAAAATGGAGGTTGAACTAAGCAGTAATTGTTGAGTTTATGGAAAGAGCAACGAAGAAATTTGCTTGGATATAGTTTTATGGGGTTAAAATCTTATTTTAAAATGTGTTAAATGAGGACATCGCGGAAGTCTTAGAATGTGGTGTAACAGGTTGGGGAGACAGATTGATGACTGAAGTCTTATATATCGAATCAACCGGGAATACGTACAATAGTAATGATTCAACACCTATCCTGGATACTTCGAAATCTTACCACCCTCACGACTAATGAGAAAGAACAAGAAATTTAAAACCCGAGTTTCGATGTTGTGTATTTACAATTGGTGCGATTATCAACAAATCTAATTCCGAGCGTCACATAATCGATAACACTGTTTCACTAGGTGATGTGTCATAAAAATATTGGTATGGCATCTCATATTACCGAAGTGTCTAAGTTTTACTCTTTTAATTTTGTATATTTGCTGTTACTGCCATTGTATTACAAACTGCTACACATCCCATCTTGTCCGACTCTAGCAAAGAAATACTATTGTTCTCTCAGTTCGCAACACAATAATGTCAACTCTCGCCGAGTTTCAGTTGCTTGCATTATAAACTAAATGTTGAGTTCATTTTGGTTAAAACTTAGGCATAAAATACGTCAACTTTTGAATGTATCTTTTGAACTGTTTATCTTTCATTTTCAAACTTTAAGGTGTAACATGTAACGGATGTTCACGTAGAGACTTCAGATTTAGACGATATAAGTGTCTTGTGTGCCGGGATTATGATCTTTGTGGAACATGTTTTGATAATCAGCAAGAAACGGACAAACATTCAAGTTATCATCCGATGCAGTGCTTAATCACTAAAGCTGACCACGATATATTCTACTGTGGAGAGGTAAGTGACATCTTTTGATTTTCCAAAATGCTATCACCGTGTAAAAGGATAATTAATTAAATTGGAAAAGAAGAATTAGCAATAGCAAAAGCTCAAAATCCTTCTCAATAGTGTATATGTAATCAATCTTTATGAAGTTTGAAATTCATCACATTCATATTTCTCCTGTATATATCTGTTCATTATAACTCCTACTGGTTTTATTAGTTTTCGGTATCGAATTCAGCCATTTAGACTCACATAGAAACGGCTTCATTTGGTGTATAAGATCCTCTTTAGTTTTCTTAACTTGATTCATAACAGTGTGTATTGATTTCTTAGTTTCCTCCTATGGTCCTGTTTTTATGTATTCAGGTATTCACCGTCTCCAAGTAGTCTGACTTATCTAATATTACTGCTGGACTCCCTTTCTCTGATTTAGTGATTATTCAGTTCAAGTCAAATAGCTATCTTTCTGTTGACGACACTACCACTAATGTCTGTTCTTCAGTATGAGATCCGTAAATACTTCCAATATTCTTTTCTAGTTGTCTGATAAAACATTATTTGTTTCTTTCGGTTTCGTAATCAGTAGATACATAAACAGAGACATCAGCAAGTAGCACCATCTCTTCGTAGTTTAACGTCCCTGCAGCCAGATAATACAAACGACTCTCTCAGTTAGTTTAAGTTCAGTTACAAAAACTTTTCATATACTAGGCCATAAGCTACATTCATTGTATGATGATACCTTCCAGTCGAACTGGCTGAAATAAACGAAGTCGGACTTAAACTAGATACTCTCTGGCTGTATATCAAGTGTTTCAGCCAATGAACCATATTTTCATAATACAATTCATCATGTAGTGGAGATGGTACTAAATGTGTACAGTCACACTTGTGTCTCATGCGCATTCATTGTAGATGCCAGAAATTTTGTTACTCAGGCTCGCTGTCTGTCTCGGTATTAGGAACTAGCGAATCTCCAACGCATAATCAACGACCTTTTGTGTAGATTTAAAATACGTCTTGCTCTCATTTTTGTTCAAATTCATTGTTGAATAACAATGCACCTTTACATGTAGATATATGTCATGTATTTTATCTGTTTATATAAAACTGAGAACAGTAAGAAGCAGTTTACCTATCAGTGAACTACAGTAGTTTGCTTTTTAACATTTTCATAATATCATTCCTTACCACTACAGTTTTACGTTAGTTTCTATCTCTCTTTTAATAAACCTAGCATCAATTTGATTATATATTTTTCAGGGTTCTGCGAAACATTGTGTCCAAAGTTTCACATGTTCAGTTTGTGGTCAGCTGGGTTTCACAGAGTCGTCTTTATCGAATCATGTTTTTTCTAATCATCCAAATGCTGGTGATTCAGAAGTACTTTGTCCCTTCTGTGCAATACACACTGAAGGTGATCCTAATCTTACAACACATGATATTGCAAGTCATTTCAAAAGTGTGCATAATCTATCGCCTTCAGTTAATGAGAAGAGTAAGCTTCTTGATTTTGTTCATCATATTGCCGTGCTTCTTCCATCCTGTTTGTTTATAATCAACATCGCCTTTCCAATGTTTGTTGTTTATAGTTTACAGTTCTTCTTCTTAAGCTGCCTTATTAATTTAACGTCATGGGATCTTCCAGGTACACCGACTTTGGAGTTACAAGTAACTTGGATACAAGCACCTCAGTCGACGAACCTGAAACAACGGGTTGTTTTTAGATGATAGGTCTCTGTGTTTCTCAAAATTTATTTCCGTTCTAAAAGCAATAAGGCAAAAGTAAAGTAGTTTTAAGGTATTTGGGCCAAGGAATTACAATAATTTCTGAATAAGTTACTGGTTTATGGCTAAAATCATGTTTAAAAGCCACTTCACTTGACTGGTAATAACATGTTATTGGATTAGTCACGACCTGAAATAGACCAAACGCATCTGTACTTCGTTTTTTAGTCGTATGCATTGATTTCCTACATTGCTTTACCTTCACATTCCTTCCTGGAAATCCTTTGTGTAAGTGTTATAGGAAGGTTTTTGAGCTCCTTGTCAATCATCTCCATAGAGCAGATTTTCAAAGCTCTAAAACATAAAAAAATTAATAAGGTTATCCTTTCCACTTTAAGTTACCCAATTGTTGAAGTTACTGTATTGTTCTATAGTTGATTGGATTTTGATAGTTCAGTCTTAACAATGAGTCATCCATTGTCTCCGGGTTTAGATAACGTCTAAGAAGTGAAACGTGTAGATAGGTGACCACATTTGAATTGTTTCAGTAGTTGAACAGTTTTCCTCACAAACAAACGTACCATTCATATATTATTTCATGCAAATAGAGATTTAGACATAATCTTTTTCACAGTCAACTATTCGTGAAGACATCAGCTAGGTGAGACATCAAAAGAGACACAACCGCAATTTTATCCTTTTGGTTACAAATCATACTAATAAGTCTATATTGCACCATTAATGTGCATCTCAATATTAACTCCTTCAGATAATCTGTCGGTATTCCAAAGTCCATTTTAATAAAGTCACAGTGATCACATAGAAAACAGACAACTTCTACTAATAGCACATTTGTAAATAAGAAATATCTAGCAAAACAAACGCTTACCGGTCATATTAATTCAATCAATGCAACTGACAAAGTCAAAAGTTTCTGAAAACCTGTTTCTACGAAGATGTGACCTCAGAAATTCGACAAACCATTTCTTTACCATAATCATAGTTACATATTCTTTCTGGTTAACTTCATCCTGCTTCTCTTTCATTATTATCGCTATCAGTCATTGTAACTTTGATTTTTGGCATCATTAGACTGACTGTAAACCTCTAAATACTAATTTACCTCTTTATTAATCCTTGTAATTCATCCAACTCAACTGTACTGCCTTTAAATATCATGTTTTATGTTAACACCCGTTGTCACTTTGGATAGTGTTATTAGAAGACGGAGATTATCTGAAAAGTGTTACAGACTGTTACTGGATAATGTTTCTAGCACAGTTCATCGCTTATAAGCATGTCATTCATATTTCTGTAGTAGTCTGGGCAACATATTTTGCAACTGTCTCACGTGTCGGCCAGTTTTGTTTTATCAGGTGACATTGAGCATCATTGTTAAGCCCCCATACCTCTAACATAGTCAATTTAAAGAAATATGACCACTGTAAAAATTAAGACCGTGATTTTGTCTTACATAGAGATAGGTGATTTCATATCTCAGCTATGAGGCTTTTTACTTATTTAGGCATATCCTAACTCGCGATGTTAATAAAGTGTGTACTAATACTGACGGTTATCCCAGCTGTCATGTTTCTTTCTAAATAACATAAATGCACTAGTTTATGCATGTTAATAAATGTGACTGAGTATGCTGTTGATAAAAACAACTACAACTATTTGCTTGATTTATGTTTATTATTTTTTTGTCTCTACAGATATAACCAATAGCTCATCAGCTGCGGGTTCGCTTATTCCGCGTTTAACTTCTGTTGATAACAAGTGCTGTGATACTGCAAGTCTACGAACTCGACAAACTAGTCAACCACGTGCCCAGGATTTTGGAAATTTCAACTGTGCTAATACCAGTAGTAGCACCGCTACATTCCACAATCGCTTAATTACTGACGAATCATGTCATAATCAAAATAGTGCAAATTCAAGCGGTATAACGTCACAGCCTGTATTGTATAATCCACGTTTCTCTCTTGGCAGTATAGTAACAATGAAAAACTTTTTAAAATCTTTAGAACATGATAACAAAAACAAATATAATGATAAAAATAGACTCTGTGATGAGCGAAATGGTTGTAATAATAAACCCAGCAATAGTAACCGAAATGATGAAGTTCAGAACTCAACTGTTTTGCATCTTGGTCCTGTTGCTAAGGAAACGGATTCACAAAATGCAGATGACAAATCACCAAATGGAGAAACTTTAGAATTTAGAAGTAATAACAATCAAGATTCTGTAAGTACATATTTTGTTCGTTCTTTAATTTTGTAGAATTACCATATTATCTGACAGGACTTCTCGCATCCATTTTACTATATCAGTGTAATTATTAGAAGATAAAAGCAGACAGGCAATACCAATAGAAGATACAGCATTACTGATTAATAATCCCAATTGACACATCTCAAATGCGAGGGAAAGACAAAGATGAAAGTGATTTAAAGGAAAGGTCATGAAGTAATACAAGAAAACGAAAGATAGAGGAAGTAAAGAAAGGTTATTATCATCCATAAATGCATCTGACCCCATGTTATCTAGAGTCTGTAACCGGAGTTTTACACGTTCCGCCGGACCAAGCCACTTAGATTCTTAAGCTAAGGTTGCAGAAGAGGTGCAAAAAGTAGCACTGTAGGAAGCAACTAAATATGAAATTTTAAGTCACTAGTTGGCAACTTTGAAGATTTTGTGTTTCAAAGTTAAATTTTTGTTGTTGTGTCAAAAGGATAGTTTTATTGGACAATTTTCTACTTCTTATAATTGATCACAATGAATTGTCACACCATTAACTTGTTATTTTCGTGAGAATGCATGTGCGTCGGTGGCACAGTGGTTAGGACTCTCGCCGATCATGTACATGGTCCGGGGTTCGATCCCCTGCCGACGCACACCTGATATCTATGGTCGACCTGCAAAATTTTGGCTACCGATATCACATACTGAAAATTCCATACCTGTACCGAAAAATTACGGTGTGGAATCAAGCTGTAATCAAAAATATGATATACTTTTGTTGAATAAAACCTGTCTTTTCTCGGCTTAGTAAAGCAGAAGGCTGTTAGAGCGATTAGTCCTATTCGGTGTTCCCTGTATATATTTTGTGTGCCTTGGTACATACAGTGTTGTTTTGCTCGTGTCGTACTCCACTCAAGCACATTGGACACTTTTTCAATACCTTTATTGTTATATTGAAAGTTGTAAAATATCTTAATGGTTCAGCTGTGTGAATGTAAACGACTTGTCATGTTTTTGTATTTTGCATTATTATAACTTTTGAATTCATATTAAACCAGAAATTTTTTGCCGAGTAATTATATCACATATACTTTTCAGGCAAATGGAAATCAAGACAGTAAACAGATAGACTGTACAACAACAACCACTTCTGTTAGCCGAGAATCAAAATTTATAGAAAATTCAGTTCTTCTTTCCCCTTGTGAAAACGAAAACCTTACAAATCAACAGAACATTTCACGTGCTGACAGCAACGGATATCTTGAGTCATTAACCTCAGAAGTATTAGATCGTAAATTGAATTCCTTATATCCTAGTCCTTCAAAATATTCGAAATCATTATCATATGACTCACATATAAAATCAGTTAATGATGACAAGTTAAAAGATGTTAGCAAAAAGTTAGTTTTTAATTGGTAAGTTTTCGTTTTTCTTAATATAATCATTCAACATAAGTTGAAATAACTTTTTGTGGGTGATTGGTGAGAAATACTATCTTGTTCCACTCTAAATCCCTATTCTTTTATTATGGGCAGCTAACAATAATGATTTGTGGCGATGGTTCTGCAGTGTAACACTCACCAACCACGCACGTGGTCCGGCCCCCGGCCGGTGCATTCATAAACCCCGTTAAGCGGGTAAAGAGAGGAGGTTGGGTGTGAGGATCGCAACCCTACCCGGTAAAAATACGACTACTGCTACCGAAACTTCAAAGCTCTAGCTTGGAGATCTACCTCCTACTCGCAACGAAAAGGAATAAAATCAATAATCATAAAACTACTAATACTGGTAGTCTACGAATTAAAAATACCGTATTTGATGAGAAGTTCTATTTCAACTTTGCAAAATGTTAGCACTGTATAGTGATAAGAAATTATTTCTTGATAAATCTAGCTGTACAGTGAGTGTTTATGTTTCGAATTATCTTGGTAACTATCTGTAACTCTGATCAGCGTCTCTTCTTTTATCCTATCATTAGAGCCGTGAATTCAATAAGGACTACTAGTTTTGTCTCTTTATACTCAGTAGGCAACATTTATCGCCACTACCATTTAAGTCACATCCGACTCAGACGAAAGTTAAGTGCATTCAAAGAATGTACGAAATCTAATAATTATGGAAACTCTAGTGAGACACAGCGAATACGATGAAATGATAGTTCAGTTGGGGTAATTTAATGTGTATCCTCATTTATGTTGTACAGTGGTGTAACAGTTTTGTAATTTCTACCTCATATCCTTCATCTAGTAGATGTGATTCATGTATACAGTACACTAATCCATATACAATCAAACTACTGTTGAATAAAAGAAAATCTAAATCAACAATCTGCTCAGTTAAGTGCTGACGTGATGCATAGTAACACTTTGTGAACTTGGAGAATAGAATGGGGTTCAAAACACTGACTACGTAATTTACTAGTTTACTACTCACCCAGATTAACGATAGCTGAATGAATAATCTGATACTCACTAGCGACTGGCCCTATTCAGGCAGTTAACCTGGGGTTCTAGTGGGAAGCCGTGACCGTTAGGGTGCAGCAGGTTGAAGGTGAGGCAGTAGCTCATCGAAGAAGACATTGCGAAGTGGTCGCGCTATGTCATGAATTTGCAGAAGTTGGAATTCATGTACTGGCCATTGGATCGGGTCCCAGTGATTTAATGGTCTACGAGCTCGCCTTGTAACCAGAAGGTCCTGGGTTCGAACTCCGATGGGTGCGTACCTCTGAAAAGTCCCAAACTAGGACGAAACAGCTGTCCAATACTCCCAGGTTTCCCAATGGTTCTCTAACTGATGTCGGCTCATGATGAAATCCTCCAACGAATATGATTGTTGTAGATGAAATCAGTAATATTCATATAACAGCAGCGTTCATATTTTTTTATTACTTATTTCTAACAATTCAGTTTCATTTTCTTTTCACTGTCATACTTTCTATTTCTGAATTTATGACAAATCACTTTATAGTTAGTACTAATTTAAACGCATTTTCAGACACAAATGAATGATATAACAAATGTACGAATTTGAGCTCACTTCACAGTAGAAAAAATTCAGCGATTAGGAAAATTAACTCATACAGATGATATTGATAATAACATTTGGTAGCGAACGATGAATTTCTTTTATCTTCCCCACTCATATACACTAGACCAGCAGTTAGTAACACCATGGATGAAAACTCATCATACTTCAATTTGGTCATCTTGACGTTTCTTCCGTTTTACGTTAATTCAACTGATAGCATGCTTTTAGACAGTGAACATAAGCATGCATAATAGCTGAAATTCACAAGCTTTTCAAGTTGCAAATCATATCCAATTCCTAATGTAATCATGTTACCAAGATCAAGTTATTTGATGAATCCATTACACAGAGGTGTATTAGCAAGCAAAGTGTACCATCTGGAAATGCCGAGTATGTACTTGATTGTATTCAGTTAACTTGTAACGAATACAATCAAATTTTGGGGCAATGTAGCTGAATCATAAGTATAAAAAAGTTATATAAGTTCCAATGTATAAAAAGTTTTCCACTCGTCTATGTAGGGGTTGAGTAGTAGTAAGAAATCTGTCCTGCGTTTCGTAACTTTCAATGGCTTTTTCAGTTACGATTTGTCCTATTAAATTTATTAAATGTGTTGTTTAATCACCAACTTGCATCTGTTTTCTTTTCTCTTTTTTTTATCCATGTAGTCATACAAATGAACACCAATCAGAATCAACACCAGCTACTGTTCAAGATGATTGGGATATTGACTGGCATATGTTTTTAAATGAATTGGTTTGGAGTAGTCTGTGTAATGCCGACGCTTTTTCGAGTATCACATAAAACGTATATAAAATTAGCTTGTATACAGACATTCATAAGTTACCTAATTTCAAAATAGTCGTCTGTTTGACCTATTTATATACTTTAGTTTGTTTAGCTTA
The DNA here is from genome assembly GCA_944472155.2 of Trichobilharzia szidati. Taxonomy (NCBI): domain Eukaryota; kingdom Metazoa; phylum Platyhelminthes; class Trematoda; order Strigeidida; family Schistosomatidae; genus Trichobilharzia; species Trichobilharzia szidati. The sequence goes on from OX235273.1 coordinate 97,661,999, forward strand.
TTGCCTTGTACGTGTTACTGCTTCTGTATGTATGTTTAAGTGTATCAGATTATAGTGTCCAGTTATATCTGAATGTATGCATTGATCGAAGACAATTTGAGCTCTAACCACCCTTCAAACATGCTATTTCCCCTTTTGAGTATACTACACGGAACGGACTAAAAGTAGCAATAAATTACACTGCTTTAATGTGTATATAAATATGTGTGATATATTTTTGTTATTACAGCAATTCCATACCTTCGTCTGTCGGACAATCTATCTTTATAATATGTTATACAAGCAAGATTTGTTATTTGAACTAGTATTCTTAAAATGTTTGCGAATGGCTGTAATGGTTACTTATTTTTGTGTCTGTCTGTGTGAGGAACTGATTCCGCATTTTTTCAGTGTTCATCATCATGTGATCGCCTGTTATTGACTTTCAATACTCTATCTCTCTCTCTCTGTCTAATTTCTCTATGATTAATGGGATAAGTCGAAAATAAAAATGGGTGGAAAATACTACCATCTCACTTAAATGTATAAAATAACCCCTGTGTGTTATGCTTGATATGTACACCCACATACCTTAAAATTATTCTTGAATAAAATATCAAATATTTGAAGTGAAATCTTATTTATGTATTTAACTAGTAACTAGCTGAAGGATACACGAAATGATGTACCGTTAAATTTATGTTGGAGTGGTAGGAAAAGTGTCCTGATACCTAGAGAAATTAGTAAATAGTATTCTACTTGTAAATGTGTATGCTACACATGCATCTTCGAAATGAGGTAACAGCAAATCATGAACAAGTTTTAGTTTGAAACTGTCAAAAGAAACAGGTTCTATATTTCGGCATTCTAATTTTATTATTGTGAACCATGTTAGTTGTAAAGCGGTTGTAAAGAAACTACGAAATGATATCATCTCGCGAAATTTGTCTTCTAAATGCCTTATTCAAATTTATCAAAGGGACTAATTACTTTAGTTCTAATTTACTATTATTGATTGGTGTAGTAGTGCTACTGTAACGACAGAATACAAGGACCAGGCAACAGATCATTTATTGAGAAAATCAAGAGATATTTATAGATTTTTATGTACATTATTATTCGTTATTGTTAGCAGAGAAGTAACGTCTTCTGATTGGTTGTTTTCCTGGTGAAGTGATATATCTGCGAATCGTATCCGCCCACGTTAAGTCTGCTGTGATTGGTTGTTGAGTTCATCAAGGTTAGGCTTTATTCTTGTTTTTTCTCATGACCCCGATTCGGGACGTAAACATTGACGTCAATTGTTGTCTACAATTTTGTCTTGCAGACAGCTCTCACCACACTACTACTACTACTACTACCAATAAGTGGTATTGCGCTGAAATTATCAGTTACTCATAAGCATTACGTATATGTTACGCGGAATCTTCGGATACCACACATGTAACTTCTTGAAGTGTGGAATTCACCCATAAACTAAATACTGTAATACACATGTAAGTAGTATGTCCACACTTAAGAAGTCACAGCTGCTTAGTGGATATTTTCCGTGCTGTATGGATATTAATGCAAAACACTTGAGAGTTTCTGATTCATAAAGCGATGCGTTATATGCTTACTATATATTCTTGTGAGATCATACAGAATGGGAGCTTTGTTAAAATAAACTATTTGTTTCCATATAATAGTCGAATACTAGTTGGTACGATCAGTTTTCGTTAATTCATGAGTTTGTTTTGTCAGAGATTTTGTTAATTTCAAGCGTAGACAACTAGAGCATGCAAGAACACGTGCCCACATCCAAGAGAAACCAGGACCCATTTTATTAAGGGTAATTTTAGGCGATACTTCAAATAATACATCGAAAGTCATAGTAATGAAATACTTTCACATGCATAAATACAAGACAGAATTAGTAAATAGTAAGTATCATTCTCTCATCTAGTGCATAATACTTTTTGTGAAGATGTCGTTTAATGGCTTGAGCAAATCGACTTTAAGTTAACGGGTTCCGGATTCGAAACCTGCTTAACCCTAGATAACTGGCTCTTACACACTAAGTGTGGCTCGTAGCGTGGTACACTGAAAAACAAATAATCAGATCAGGCATTAAGGTCGAGTAAACTAGTTAAATAACCCACAAAAGTTAGTGCACAAATCAAAAAGATAACCAACTGAAATGAAGGTCAAGAATTGCAAGAGAGAAGTAAAGATGGTTCACATACTAATACTGGACAGGTAGCGCGATTCACATATGTAACAACCTGTGGCTAGAATTCGATATGACAAAACTTAGGCAAAGAATATCCAGGATATTATATATATATATAACTCGCAGCAGGACTATCGTTTTTATCCAAATAGTTGTGCCTATTTTTCATGGTCGTTAAGATCAGTAGTGATACATCACGGTTGAGCTATTTAATTGACCAAACTAATTGTTCGGGTTTTAAAGGATTTGAACTTTGTTGTAGACCTAACTGGATAATGTGTTTAGTTCACAAGCCACATTTATGCCAGACGAGTGAAATAGTTAGCACTCGTCAACATATACTTTAACCCATGTTAGTGATCAGTTTTACGGACAAAGATGACCTTAGCCTGAAAAAACCTTATGTTCGGGAACTGAACTACTAAAAGTTAAATTGGTCAGGAGATTTAGTGAACACTTCAGTCTTAAACCACTTTCAAAACACTGGAACATAATCATTTGATACTAAGGAAAATTTAATACTGCAAACCAGAATTAGTGTATTAAAAACCGATTCCTGTGGATGATATATCCAAGGTTACATTCCAGTGTGGCTACGCCTTATGATTATGGAAGTAGATGACTTTGCCACCGTTACTTCAGCAGTATTCCAATGGCAGTATATATTTCTAGGTAAAGCTGCAAATCAATTGGCGGTAAGTACTCACTGATAAGTAAAGCAGAGTAGAGTGAAAGTTATTTTTTCAGGTCAGTCAGAAGATTTAAAGTAAACGGATCAACACACGACACTAATTTGTCATATCAAAGCTGATTGAGGAACTATCGAGTTTCTAATAAAGCCAATGAACAACAGACTCGTTGGAAATACGAGTTGTCGATGAGCATGCATGCCCGCCCATATTTCGAACATCTTACTTATATACGTTCTATCTTCTTTCGTATGCTTATTTCCACTGGTGTTTTCTTACTGTCACATACAGCAAGTGCCTAAATGACTTACAACACTCTAAGATATTGGTATCGGTCTATTCACTATATGCGTCATTTCGACAAATCATTGTCAACTACTGCTCTCTTTTTGATAACTGAAGTTATTTCATTACCTATAACCGTCTATTACTTTGGACGTAAAAATACTGTGTGATACAATAAAAGTACGGATTTATTATCCAAAGCAAACGTGGCTTAAGCACTCTGTTTTCAGCCAGGTCTTAGGTTCGAATCCCACCCCAACTTCTTCAGCCTGAACAACTGGGTAGTATCATCTACCTTCATAAAATAATTGTGTGGAACGCTAAAGATATGCTTTAGGTAACGAAGTTTAAACAAACAGCTGCATTGAAATCTCCGAGGCAGTAAAATTCACAGATAATGCGTTTAAACATACAAACAAAAACTGTTCTGACTTTATTCGCTACAGAACTACGGTTTATACATGATTCTCTAACACGCTTATCATATAAGCGTCTTTTATGCACTGGTGATGGTTACATCCACTAAAATTTTTTACGAAAGGACATAAGTTCTTAACCCCATGAATAAAATCAACAGAGACAAATATCAATAAAAATGTTTTATCTAAGTAAAATACAAGGAAACTAGACATTTCCTAAATTCATTACAATTACAAACAATCTATTTTTCAGATCTGAAGAAACCTTTCTCAAAAGCTTCAGGTTCAATTTTATATACAGAGTACATAAGCATTGAAATTGTGAATACTTGGCCCAATGGACGTAGTATCAATAAACGCTGGAGTTCTTTGCCTTTGGCGTAATAACAGCGAGCAAGCACACCCCCCGTGAAAACAAAGCCTGAAACGAAAATTTTCCGAAAATTTCTGCGTATTTCTTACCCACAATAATCAGTGGATTTGCCTTAACCATCTGCTTAAGACGGTTTAATCCTGTAGGCCTGTCGGGATTTTTATCGCGTAAAGGATTATTCATATTAAAAATTCAGACGTAACTTAGACTATTAGAAACAACTCTCCTGGCATAAAGGACCTATAACACAAAAAATACTAACGATTAGTAAATCTCTTTCAGATTCTTTTTGAAGGTAAAATAAACACAATACTAACTGCTATTAATTATTAACATCAAGTTAACTAACATGATTTAAAACAAGAGCTACTCAGTTTAAGTTAACTAAATTCAAAACAATGTATTAATAAATTTGACAACAAGAATAGGAACGAATAAACTTTGCGAATGCTTAAAAATACACTTATATCGAGAATTCAACAGAGTTTCGGAAGAAGGTAAGACATGAATACATTTTGTCGAGAAATATATTGATTTGCAATAGTAATGATTTGCTTTATTCCAGAACAGTACTTATAGTAGTGAGGAATTCTCAAAATTCGGTACAACATTCCATCTAATTTGCTCGACAAAAGTAGGAACACAAATAACATTACAGACTAAAGGTAGCTACAGTTGATAGTAGCAGCTTCTTGGTATTATTAGTGACAAATAGAAGACAAAACAGTCATTTATTTCGCTAATCACACTTAACACTATCGCATAGAACGTAGGACAAATAGGGTATCACTGAGTTTATGTACTTAGTTGTACGAGCATATAATCTTTTATACTGACCTAGGTTCTACCTGCTGAGATGCAAAGGGGAAAGTTGCGAATGGAGTGTTCAGATTCAGACAATATAAATTTAGACCATTCCTCACATGGATTCACGTGTCTGTTGACTACAACAGTAACCAGCTGACTAAGTGCCACACCACTTGCACTACTGACAACCTTTAATACCCTGCACAATTTGACATGGTCCTTTTTGAGTATCCCAGGAAAGACTACGATGGAGCAGAAAAGTACAATAGGTAAGATGCAAGAGTTAACAAATTGTAAAATTAGAGGTTGAGTGATTCCTAACCGTAATAACTTCTTCATGTAGTAGGTTAGAAATCGACAAGATATCGGATGACCAAGAAAGGTCAGAAGATAGAACTATCCCAAGGTATTTTATGCTAGACTTGGCTTCTTTTTCAGTGCACTCTACGCTACAAGCATTTTGTAAACGGACTAGTTCGTGTAGATTACATTTATGTCTAAAGGTGCAGTTAACTGTATGACAGTGAGCGGAATTTAAGGTGAGAACATTTAGCTTGAACCAGTGGTTGATGTTTGATAAAAAGCTATTATCGAAATATAGTTAGAATATCAAGCTTATGTTTTAGATGTTTCAGGCTTCTATATTGGGTTTTACAATTTTTTTATCAGAAATGTGATTCATTACCGGATGTAAACTTAAAGCTTTGCTAATATTTGACTGCATACACCTAAATGTCAACGAGAAAACTATGTCTAAAATAGCCCAACAGAATCCAGACACCCAATGCCATTAGGAAGCAAAGCCATTCAAATACCTAATGTTCAACAATTACTTGTGAGTTTATGAATGAAAGCAATCTACTCGACAAGTCCAGCATTTTTCGCAGCTGCAATATGAAAACATTAGCTTTCTTAGCGTGGGAAAGTGAACACCACACAAACTACGTAGTATGAGTAATTTAAGAATCTTCCGTAGAAATCACACATTCTCAGAGAACAATGCTACCAGAATTAGGATTACATATGAAGAAGAATAAACACGACTAAACTGAAGCACTATACCGATTACACACGTTACTGACTACTGATTCAGGTTGTTGAGGCAAATATAGGTCATTTCTGTAGTATGCAAGGCAACCAGAACGAGTGACTAGTGGTTTACAATAGCAACGGAGAAGCGACTAAGTTAATTAGCAAAGTTTTTACGTGCTGGGATGTTGGCCACGTTTTGTCTACTGATGCTATCCGACGACTCTAAATAATGTCGAAATGAAAATCGATTCCAACCATTTCCAATCGAAATGTAAGAGGCTGAATCAACTAGCCACATCTTTGCAAGTGCCAGCCTCCAACGCATCTAGCACTTCTAACACCATGTAAAATGTTAACTAAGAACAAGGCAAGTAAATGAAATTGTGATACCCCCCCCCCCCGTTGGTATTGCTGGACCACTATATATCACGATTAGGCAAAGTCAAAATATTATAACCACAACGACAGTGATATTCAATAACCAATCGAAATTCAGATGCGAAAAAAGTCAAATAATCGTTGAAAATACACTTAAAAAATTGCAAACTTGACGTTACACAGTATAGTAATAGCTTGTGTTGTAAGAATGTCTCCCAGTTGTCACAGAGATGAGCTATAGAGAAATTGTACCATGTGCGATATTCACCCAAGTGACTGTAGGTCATGGTACTTTGAGACCCACTGATGTTTCAGACACTATTCTCTAACCTACTCCTAACTTTATCCATAATCCTAATTTTAACCTTAATCTTAGAAACCAAAACACTACATAACAGAACAGATTAGCAGAAAAGTACCTAATAAGTAAGTAGAATACTGTATCTACCCTCTCCAAGTACCAAAAGTGAGGTGTGGCTTGATTTGGAATGACTTTCTTAGCATTCACTGTGTCTGATCCGTTTTTCAAGTAAAACTTTGAAAGAATTCGGCTTCGCCGGATTTATTATTTACTCGAGTGATAATGATTTAGGTGAGACACCTGGAGCTACAAATGCACCTTGATCTTACGACAGAATTCAATGAGAGAGCTAACCCTTGAAGGTTTTACTTTATAAAATCAAAGATTACAACCACACCCGGGTTAATATACCCAAGAAATAACTAACAATCTTAGTTTCATAAATTCATCAGTACTTAAATAAACTGTGTTTAGAGCCCACAAGATCATTTAGTTGGTTTCATTTGGACCTACCTACAACAGTTTCATTCTACTTATTACATTCCCTGGTGGATTAAACTTGTATGGAATCGCGAGGAAATCAAGAACTCATCCGCACAACGAAAATGCGATGAATTTATCAAGATTCATCACTTCCAAGGGGAAGTAATCAACCAACCAATATAAAATTTTATGAAAGTTACGTCACGCACAAAAGGCGCGCCATTTAACCATATCAATTGTAACAGCACAAAAATTTGTATGGACAAAACACCATATTATATTCTTAATGTCCTTTCAGGAGAATACCCGGGGATAGATGCTACAACAGAAGACGAATAGCAACTGTTGGGACTGAAAGTGGCTAGAGGTAAGTATAGATAGACTGGACATATTCAGAGTTGAAATGATTTGTGAAATGTTTTAATAAAGTTGTGTTCGATTGTTTCTGGATTGTGAACGAAAGTTAAGTTAACAGCAATTTAACATGGACGAAAATGACCTTCGAGTACCTTATTCATTCAGTGGCGTTGACTGTGCGGGATAAGTCCAGCCACATGAGCCTGAATCAACCATTCCGATGGCTCAAAATAACAAATGATTTCTTTCCATAATTACCGCCGCAAGTTTCACGCTTGTCCAAGTTTATGGTCATGGTGGGATTCAGGTGGGGTTTCAGTTAAATGTAGAATGAAAATTGCAACGATGACTATGGGCGGCGTCCATGCTGGGTAGTGTAACTGTCATCACTGGGTTAGTTTCACAACAGAGCCAATTGTTCGTCATTAATAACGAACCTTATAACTGATACTTATACAGACCCTCGTTTTTTACTATAGCCAATCCTACGGAAAACTGAGACTTCTTTCTGCTACATATTAGCGACACAGTCATTACATATCATTTCTATTATACGCATATCCATTAAATATATTCTAAAAACTATGAATGTCACCTTTTCATAGGAGCACATGATTCGCTGGTACAATGTTATTTGAATGTGGCACCTATTTTTCACTTCTGCCCTTGATAACAATGTAGACAGAATGACTGACTGTTTGTAATGGATTGTTTCACACATTCTAACTTTTGGAATCGTACTGAATACACATTCTATTCGAGCGCGTGTTCTACATTCCCTTCTTATGAGAAAGCCAGATTAATACAAATTGGTATCCAAGGTGTCAAACTTGTCGAATGGAAGTGGTGTTGCCTTCAGATGTTTAACTACACAATCTCCTTCTACAAGAAAGCTCGCCGACTGCCACTAGTCTGCTCACTCTCCACAAATTTCCAGTCTTTCAATTTACCTTAAACTATCCGCTACACAAAGTACTTTTTCCGGGCTTCCCTGCATCGAGCTCCTCATTGTGAAGACCACGATCACATACCCGGAGTTTCATGAGATGAAGACTTTGTGAGAAAAGAATCTGTTGGATTTAGCAGCACGAACTTCAACAGGCACAAGTGGAGTATCCTTGATGAGTGTTTCGATCTGCAACTGGTTCCTGAAGACCATATGGTGAAGTTTCCTGGTAGGCAACAGTTGCCTGGAGATAACCACATGGATTACTCCTATGCTCTCCAGAATGTGGCTGCTCGGTCTGATATCCATGAACATGCAGCAGCTAGAGTGAATGCAGCTCATGCACGTTTTGTCGCCCACCTCAGCTCCATGTCTACAGTTTCAGAGGGACTCGCCGCTGCCTCAACTGGACAGTCACACCAATGGCACTAGCACATAACAAACAAACATTTAGAAACAGCAGTCCTCCGAAAAGTTACTACTTCAGATGACTCGGTACCAAGGTGTACCGATGTGAACAAAAAGGGCCGGCTGCAGCTGAGTAAGTCCCATTCTTTTTATTTGTCCGCGAACGGTGAGCTATTAATATTATGGGGACAAAAAGACCGAGTGTTTTTCGAAATACTCTTGATTGCTGGTGCATCAATGTACCTTGTCAACAATTCGTTCCTACAGCATCTTTAACAATACCCACTACTACACTAGTTCGCAGGTTCCTGATGGACGTTAAAGGTGGTAAGATAGGAAGGAGAGCTTCTCGAAGCTATAAGTTAACTTTGGATATGCCAGTGTGTCCCACTGGTTACCTATCTACATGCAGACTAAATAAGGTCAGATCCCTATGGCGGACTTTCTCACGTTAAACCCCATTTTCTCAGAATTCGCTCACCTGTAGGTCGCCAATTATTCATCTTCTATATCTTTATGTAACCCCCAACAACCAACATACCTTTATTTAAATGCAACCCTAAGCTCCATCCTCAGTCGAGTTTCTGTCGAACCGCCCGTTGCTGTTATTATTCATAGGAAATGATAAGTGATGAAAAAGATGCCCATTAAAATTTTCAAAAGAATGGTTTTTGAACAACGAATACTCTTCTCGATAACTTCATCACTAGGTTCTACAGTTATATATACATAATAGTGAATGAATTAGTGTTATGAACAACGTCATTGTTTAGGTAATACCGAATCAATAGTATCAAAAGATTACAGTTCAATGGCATCAACATAACAACAGACTGAATGTCAGAATAATTAGGAAGGACAATAATACAAATTCATGAATTTATAGTCTCTAATGGAGCCCAGGCCATTACAGTGGCTGGACTTGCTTTGTCTGCACACAAAGCACCCGTTTGGAGTATGTGGTAAGTAGATGCTTTTGGCAATTTACTTGGTACCTGGTGAACAAGTTAGGATGATCCTTCAATGCTTTGAAGAATCTGCTGCCCGGGCTTTCAGTAGAGACTATAATTTCATGAATTTGTATTATTGTCCTTCCTAATTATTCTGACATTCAGTCTGTTGTTATAATAATAATAGTGATTTACTTTATTCCAAAAACAGTACTTGTGATACAGAATGGAATTTTCAGCATTAATCACAATATTGCATCTAATTTCCTCAAATTATAAATAAAATTAATCACAAAGAAAATTTTTCTACATTTACAATACGGTTAATATAAAAATAAATAAATAAAAATAAAAAACATGCAGCATATAAAATGGAAATAATAATAATGATAGCAGCTAAGGTAATGATAATAATAATAATACAAGTGAAAATTGCCGTCGGCTTGTTTCACACAGTATTGTCGATGCGGTATACAAATCCTTGCATGATTAAAAATATTGAATATGATGTTCTCTTTACATGATATGGTGAGGGGAAAAACAAAAATTACAGCAGTCATAGAGATAAGTTGGTGTTTGCAGTTATGAAAGTGAGAACAAGAAGCAACAGGACCATAAATATAATAGAAATAATAAAAGTAAAACTTGAAGGTATATAAAGATGGATGGAGGAGATTGTTTATTTACTAGATGAAAAAAGGTTAGTCAATTCTTGTCTGACGCTATTTTCATCACATAAAATACGTGCCAAGTATGGTATCATAGAATTTTTGTACTTAGACGTGCGAGCATACAGTTTTCTGAAGTTACTTCTCGTTCTACCTGAGGAGATGCAAGGTGAAAGCTGAGGGTGAAGTGGATGCTCCAAGTCAGACAAAATCCCTTTGGAAAATTTACTGCACGAAGTCAAATGCCTATCGACAACGACGTTAACTATGTAATCCACTGGGACACCACTCATCCTACTGACAGTCTTCAACATTCTACGAATTGTGACAAAGTCCTTTTTAAGCAAACCAGGAAAGAATAAGGGGGGACAATAAAGAAGAATAGGTAGGATGCAAGAGTTTATGAACTGTAAGAGGAGGGGTTGGGTTATACCCCAGTGCCTTAACTTCTTAATGTAAAGTGTCAGGCGGAATATTTTACTGGAGATCGCTGAGACGTGGGAAGACCAGGAGAGATCAGAAGAGAGGATAAGTCCAAGATACTTAATTTCTGATTTAATTCCTATATCATTGTCATCAATCTTACAACTGTCATGAGAATCGACGGCTTCTTTTAACTGTCGTTTACACCTTAAGCTGAAATTAACAGTTTGACATTTAGAAGGATTCAGTTTAAGACCGTTAGAATCAGACCATTTACTGACTTCCGACAGAAAGCTATTTATTTTGGTACAATCTAGCTGGGAGTTAACAGCCATTGAAACAGTTAAATCATCAGCGTACTTCACAAAATTTATTTTATCAGACTGAGGCAAGTCATGTAAGAAGAAAGAAAAAAGAAAAGGAGAAAGGACAGCGCCTTGAGGGACACCAGCTTCAGTAGGCAATGAAGTGGAAGGCTTCCCTTTATACACGGTGTACTGCTTTCTTTCTGAGAAATAAGAGTGTAACCAGTTAACAGCCCAACATTCTGTTTGACTTACAGCAAGTTTATTTAACAAGATGTCCCTAGGGACCGAGTCAAAAGCAGATGTATAGTCTAGGAAGGCACAACGGACAAACTTAGCCCCTTTGTCTAGACTGGAAGCAATGTTATGATATAAGACGGCGGCTGCATCTAAAGTGCTTCTACTGTGCTTACAAGCAAACTGTTTCGGGTCATTAAAGGATTTAAGAGAGGGTGCAAGACTAAGTAAAAGTAGTTTCTCCATAGTTTTCAAAAAAGGAGAGGTAATAGCAATGGGTCTAAATTTGACACATGCTCCAGTAGACGATTTAGGTATGGGTACAACTTTAATGTCTTTCCAAACAGCAGGCACAATATTACTGGAAAAAGATTTGTTAAACAGATCAGTGGGAGGGTAACATAGAATATCAGAACATTTTTTGAAAATAATACTAGGTACATGATCTGGACCTAAGCTCTGGGAAGGGTTCAGAGACTTGAGGCACTTTTGAACATCATTTGTGTTAAAACCTGGAAAGGGGCTATTATTAACACTAGTGATACTGGGAAGCACGCAATTTGAGGGGGAATAAATAAAAGATTTATTAAGAGTACATACATCAGAAGAATACGGAATATTGTTAATCTGCTTACCACCAGTGATTTCCTTAAATAGTTTCCACATATTTGAACCATTTTTGCAGGATATGAATTTCTGGCAATATATAACATTCAATCTATGCATTTCAGACTTGATAAGGAAGTTAGTTCTTTTTACGCCACTTTTATCTTTCATTTTATATTGCTTTTCCTTCTCTCTACGAAGCTTTTTAAGTTGAGGGGAGGAGAAACGGTCGAATTTGACGAATAATGTTTCTTTTGGGCAGCAGACTTCAAAACAGAATTTCAGATAAGACGTAATATTAGAGATTGTGTCAACAAGTGAAACATCATTAAACAGATCCCATCTTGTGTCACTGAGCATGTTTCTAAGATGTTGTACATTCTCATTTGAGTAACATCTGTGAACAACTTTCTTGGACAAGTTAGAGAAGGCTTTTTTGTGTAACTTTCCGTAAACTTTAGGTAGAACTCGTACCATACAGTGGTCAGAGTTTGAGAGTGGAGCTCTTTTACGAGCTTCGTATATTCCAGAATCATTTATGAATACTAAATCAAGCGAAGTATCTTGTCGAGTTGGGAAGTTAACCACATTTTCATGACCCAGCAATGTAATAAAACTGTAGTCACTGGCGTTGAAGTCACCAGTTACTACAGACAAGGAGTTACCAAACGAAGAAGCAGCAAAAATAGTGAATTCGTCGGCAAAGATCGATAGTTCTGAGGGACTGCAAGAAGGTGTGACATAGATATTTGTGACAAAAATGCAGTTATACTTAGATAAGTGTTTAGGTCGGCATTTAATAGTTATACAATCAATATTGTCATTTGAGAATTTGAAGCAGACGTTGTTGGCAGTAGACCACTGAGAATTAATAAAAGTGGCCACACCTCCACCTCTCTTCTTCTTTGAGCTGCATCGGTCTTGTCCGTACATTGTAAAATCAGGTAAAGAGACCAAATTATCGTCATATGAATCGTGCAGCCAAGTTTCTTGAAGAGTAATTACAGCAGTGTTACAATATACATTTGAGTATAATAGAGAATGCAAGTAATTAATCTTGTTCGGTAGAGATGTGCAGTTTGTGCTCATAATCACAGGAACAGTCATCAAATGCATTGGAGTACGCTTTAAAACTCACTGCCATCCACCATGAAGCTTTTTCTTAAGTTTGTTTGAAACTAGTAAATCAGCCGGTTGGAAACGTTTTAAATAACCGCGAGAGTAAACAATGCGATTAGTACACATAATTGAATGATTAAAATAAAATAAATACGAGGAAATAGATGCAATATACAGGATGGAAATTTTGGTAGCCCAAGGTTTAAGCAGGCCGCCAGATGAATTGTTGATGCCATTGAACTGTAATCTTTTGATACTATTGATTCGGTATTACCTAAACAATGACGTTGTTCATAACACTAATTCATTCACTATTATGTATATATAACTGTAGAACCTAGTGATGAAGTTATCGAGAAGAGTATTCGTTGTTCAAAAACCATTCTCTTTGAAAATGATGAGGCCAATATGAGTGTTTTCAGATGTTTTTGATGAAGGGAATAACCTGTAAAGCACTTATGTTATCTAACACCGTATTGATACTGGAATTCACCCCCCCTGTGCTTCAGTCACTCAGATGGAGTCCTTTTCACTAACAACAAGGGAATTATCATACCCTTATCTTCTCCATACAGACCACCTATGATTTTAGTGAAGAAGTAGCAGGATAGCCCCTTCCAAATTCTTGTGGACTACCTAAAACTGAATAGCATCACGAGGCACCATCCTTTTCACTGACACAACTCTAGATGGACATACCTAATCCCAGCAGTTCCCTACTCTATATCTTGCATCCGGATACTGATACGTAAAAGTGAATCGGAAAGATTGTGCAAAAAATGCAGCTGAATTGCCGACTGTACAGTATGAACTCCTGGAAAATCCCTTTGGATTTTGCAATGCCTCATTGCATTTCAAAGATAGGTGCAGGTAGTTGTGGATAGTTTAGTTTCGCATAGGTGTCCAACTTATCTTGACGACATGTTTGTCCATGAGAAGTTCTCAGAAGATCACTACTGCAAACCAAATTTTAGGGACTTTGTTAGAGCCACTTCACGAATTACCTTTGAAGAGATAGATTTGCAGTCGTAGACGAAAATCCAAAATCAAACCAAATCGTTCAATGTGTAATTATGATGATAACAGACTGCTGAAGAAGTACAAAATTATTGTTCTGTTAAACGAAATGTATCAGACAAACATGGTGCAAACCTTCAAATATGAGATTCCCCTTAGTCATGGCTCAACCCAAAATTGCCCATAGCTACCAAAAATAAGCATCTTAACAAAAAATGGACAACAGTCCGATGGACCAAAATGTTCTAATTAACGCAAAGTGCAAAATGATAAATAACTTAAAACTTTGGTGCTTGTAGGTGCAATGATAGACGTAACAGTAAAATTTAAGATTATTTCAGGAAAATTCTGGGGACCTATGTTTTCAGAACCATTGAACTACAGACCATGGCTGTATGCATATTTCTAGCACTTCGGAAATGACGTCAGGTCCTGGCCCGATGCATACCTGTTTATTCGATTCTTAAAACTCATATCGTCTGCGGATGGGCTGGAAAGATTTCTTTTGGTTATCTTATTTATTTCGGCAGCCTCTGTCGTGTAGCAAATACTGAAGAGTCGCTCTTAATGATGACCTGCAAGACATAAAAATCAAATGAGGTATGCTACGAGAATTTGAGAATACCTGGAACGGATCAGATAGTAGAGGCATATGAACCTTACGTGCTGAATGTTTAATACACTACGATGAGAGTAGAGTGGCATTTTATGTCTCCGATAATTGGAGCGCCGTAGTCCGTTGCTCTAGTGGTTTGGTGACAGATTTTTTATCGTCATTCTAAATAAAATTTCCCATGAAAGATTTTTCCCGCACACATATTCTCGGAGGCATTATTCTCTATAATTGTGTTGCATTCGCTGCACTTTCACCGGAAAACGTTGTCTGATACCGATATCTTCATAAGGCAGTGAGTTCAAAACTTAAACCTATATTAGGAGGGTAGCGCATGCTTATCAGCAGATATGGTAGTGGTCACAATTGTGAATCGCTCCAATCTGTAGAACAGCAACATGCATTTTTTGACAGCTCGAGAATTAAACATTAGTCAGGACCCTCAACAAAAAAATAATAATAAGGGTTGAACAGATCTAAATTATAAATAAAAAGTGCTTTTGCACCTACCATCTACAAGCCTGTTCATCTTCTTGTCAAAATGATACCCAGTGGGCCCTACAGAAATTCGTGAGACATATCACAGGTCAGCTTGTCCTACGGCTTCAAATTTTACAGATCTTCGAATTCACTCCTCACTTACAAATCACCGACCTACCTCAAGATAATCTTTTTATCTACGCACTATTATACTCTACTTTATGTTAACTACCTAGGCCATTATTAAAGCTAAAACTTGCTCTTTGTTCATATTTATTGCTTGCCCAAAGTCTGGTTGCTTTGATTATAAAACACAACAACCCCAATGTTTGAACAAAGCTTTATCTTCATCAAAAACATCACAGTTTCCATGCTTGAACCAATATGGTTAGCATCAAACATTGCAAACGTATACCATCATTTCAAGTATTATATAGCTTCTTCTCCTTGTATTTATCTTGTAAATATACTTCCAATAATTTATTATTGATAATTGCATTTTATACCATTTTGCAACTGTACAGAATTTTCTTCTCTTCCTGAAATAGCGTTCAATCACGTGGTGACATAGCACTCATCCAGATATACACCGTTCACTGGTTGACCATAACTATCAGCAGGAAACGGAATGAAGTTTGAGTGGTGGCTCAACTTTGATGATGACCTCAGTAAACGGTTTACAATTTAACACTTATAAGAACCCGTTCTGATTGCTTGTACAATAATTGAACAATTTAAACTTTTGAAAAAGTATTAATTTTTGATACTTCAGGATTGTAATTTACAACATCACTGATCGCGCCTGTAAAAATGGCATGCATTTCTTGTAAACTTACCCGTTTATACGAAATGTAAATTATTAGTATTATTAGTGAACAATCATAAAATTGTGGAGTGCTAGTAATGCTGTAGATAAGCTAAACGATGCCAACACTACTAAATTAAGTCTGCCTGATGTTCGATAAACCAGTACTCCACCTATGCTGATGACAAGGCACAAACTAAAAAGACTGATAAATAGTAACGTGCTCTTTCGAGCAGTATATTTGGATACAAAAGGAAGTCCAAATAATTCTGGAAAACGGTATAATAACTTATCTAGTATGAAGGGCTGTACAACCGACTCAGAGGATGCGACTGTCCATCACATAAGCAGAGGTGATAATATCCGTTATAGAGTGTTAAATATTACGCGCTTAAGGGCTTTCTCAGCTTTGATTGGCTAGAACAGTGGCGGCCAGTTTGATATTAAATTTGCCCTCGGTAGGTCATGTCGTGTGCAGGTTTGCGTGGTTGCGGCATGCGTTGTTTGCAAGCATGTTTGATGAATATAAATGTAAAATGTTGGTATTCTAACGTTTTCTTTTACTTATTTTGTGCATGTACCAGGCTTGGTTTATCATACACTCGGTTTGTTGGCCTATCGGTTGCTGGCGATGTCAAGGAATCCGTGAGTTCTAGGGCTTTTCTCGATTTTAGGTTATACATGTAGCATTTTATTGATGGATATTGCGACACAGATGGATGCTAATTGACAATGCCTTTTTAGTTTATTGCAGGTAGGCAATGCGGGTGAAAGTACTGCTGACATCAGTGGAATTTTCGATGAAATTATGCTGGGAAGGTTTTTCTTTAGCTGGGAGGAATTTGAGAATTCCTTGGGAGAATTTCAACAAGTGAGGAAGTCATTTAATGCTAACAATGTAGTTGTCCTGCAGTCACTATGTGCACATTCAAAGCAAAACAACAGGGGACGACAGATATAAGTACGCTTACATTTATTTTAAATGCACTTATGGCGTGAACCGTGGAAAAGCTGGCCTGAAATTGCGGAACAAGTCGTAAGAGGAAGTGTATTATGATATTATGTATGTTTAAGGTCTAAATGTTGCAACTGTCTGTCTGCATTTCGCGTAATTTTGTGTTATAGTGAATACGTGATAACATCCCACAAAATGGTCCACAACCATCCATGCACCAGGGTGTATATGCAGAATGATTCATGGTCTAGACGACTATCAGCGGAAGAGAAAGAAAATGTAGAACCACTTCTTCACCAATCACACTCATCAGATGAAATAATTATGCATGTTAAGGAAACATTCCACAAGGACATAACTCTTAATGACGTTAGAAATCTGAAAGCTTCAGTTAATAAGGGTAACGTTGATGTAAATGTAAATTACTTCAGGTATATCGAGCCGTTATAACATTTTTGAATTCCTTAAGTCCCGTGGGAATTTATTGGAGTATTATTCAGATGAACCGATAAGGAATTCACTAATGAGAGTCTGTTTTTCTACTTATGAGCAAATAGATTTGTATAAACAGTTTCCGGAGGTTGTTGGCATCGATTCTACATATAACACAAATAAAGGGAAGTAAGTTTATGAATTAATTAATCAACATGCAGGTATTCTTTGTTTCAATTAGTTGTGACGGATAATTTTGGTCGTGGGAGACCGGTTCTATTTGCTTGGACGCGAAAGGAATTCAAGCATGATATTGTTTGGATTTTGGACTCGTTTCGTAGAATAATGGAAGACACCTCCAAAACAAAAACATTCATTATGGATTGTTCGCAAGCCGAAATAGGAGCAGTGAAGTTAACACACAGAGAAGCGCACATTGTTCTTTGTTCTTTTCATGTTTGTCGTGCATTTTGTCGTAAAGTAAATCATTTAAAAGTATAATTAAAATTTCAATTTTAGACGCGGAATCCCATTGTTAAGAACTACTTATGTCGCGTAATTCAGTGTAAAAGGAGATCTGAGTAATGCCCTTAATATTTTCATTTTTCCAGATTTAACTTCTATTTCAGAGTTATAAGCAGATTGGGTGTTGGTGTTAGTCACTATTTACAACGTCGTTGGATGAGTCGACTACACTTGTGGGCAGCAGCTTTCAGGGAACATGTACTGACTTTGGGTAATGATACCAACAATCGAGTAGAAAGTTCTCACAAGTAGATGAAGCGGTACTTGCTTAGATCAGATAGTCTGCATAAAAGCATGCTGAAGGTTTACAAATGGTTTCAACTAAGTAATTCTAGAATAGAGCAGGAGTCCATGATTGCTCAGTCGCGTTCCCTCAAGTATTCATGTTCCAAAAGCATAATACCAATTTTACGCCAGTTGACGCCATACACTGCGAAGAAAGTGATCGCTGATTATGCAAAGCGACGATGGACTTCTTTTCAGTTTGAAGCTTTTTGATTATATCTTCTTGGAGGACAATGGGAGACAAGTAGAGGTGGATCTGCGTGCATGCACATGCACTTGTATGACGTTCCAGACTTGTCGGTATCCCTGTCGACACTTGCTGTTGGTGCATTTAAGAACGGCGTGTTTCACAGGTAAAATACCCTTTTCTGAAACTTGTATGTTCATTTACACGTAAGATATACTAGGTTGCCACCCGAAGTATTCCCTATTTTATGTCTCCATAGTTAATGCATAACTCTGGTGTCTCCTCATTTGCGGATAAATCTTTCGCCTTTTACTAAAGATTTCCGTGGGGAGGCACAATACCATGAGTCCTATCTCATTTTTTTCAGCTCTGTCTTCGGACGGAGTATTTTTGTGCGTCGGTGGCACAGTGGTTAGGACTCTCGCCGACCATGCACATGGTCCGGGGTTCGATCCCCTGCTGGCGCACACCCGATATCTATGGTCGGCCTGAATTTGGGCTACCGATATCCATGCTGAAAATTCCACACTTGTACTGAAAATACGGTGTGGAATCAAGCTGTAAATCAAAAAAATATTAACCTACGCCTAACTGACTGAAAATCGTAGATACTAAAATGTATATATATTTCATAAGGGTTTGTCTTAACTGAAAACAGGACGTAAGCACTGTCATTATTTATCCTTTAATATTGTGTGCATAATTCTATTTCCGTTTACTGTTCCACCTTTTGTAGTTAATCATGTGCTGCAGAAGTGTAAACGATGGACATGGTCTCGCGACTCGTACGCATCTCGAAGCACGTCAGCAATTGTGCCGCGAAATCAATGTGACTTATGAATGCGGGCCTGACGAGAATTTGTGACAAATATGGACGGATGTTTGCCGCAGAGTACGCTGGAGAAGTAGTCGCTCAAATGAACAATGTTCTTGATGTGTAAATTAACTACTTTCGTATTACAATAAGAATAAACTTTTCGTATTAACATTGTTGTCTTTCTGTTCGTGTGTTCGCGTTGGGAGTACGGCATGCTAGACCGGTGCTCCCTAGGATATGAATTCCTTACTATACGTAAGTGCTATTCTGTAGGAACACTTTCCATCGATATAAGTGGTGAATTATAAGTACTTCAGCCACGTCGAAAAAATCTGCGATTACGTCTCCTAGTCATAGATAAATCTGTAGGGACTAATGACAAAAATACCTAACTTCAGTGTTTGACAAATAAGAATAGAACTTAGGGCCCTGCAGTTGACTTCGACTTCGTATGAAGTTAAGTGTAATCAAAAGTACTGTATTACTACTATTTCACTTAAGGCAAGATGCCAATCCATATGACTATGGGTGTTAACATACAGTGTAAACTGAAGTCTACACGAGAGGAATAATTTAATAGGTTGGGCTGTTGCAATGTTAGTACGATTTCGCCTACGTTGAATTATGCCTACAATTACTTTCTCAGGTCTCATTGTTACGTCAGGCCTACATCTCGTCATAGTGACAGATTTGGTTTCACTGAGACAGAATAAGAAAAGCATGGTAAGCAGGATGTTAAATATATTTCATGAAAAATGTTAAGCGAATGTCTTCACACAACTGTTTTTCGTAATTACTGCGGGGATGCGTAATTGCTGTGACCAGGTTGACTGACTTCACCGAACATCTGCAAGCAAGTGAATAAAGTATAATTTTGAAATCGTTGAAGTTAGAAATAAGTAATGTAAAAGTGAAACGCTTTATATTCTCCTACCTTTGCTGAAAAAGGGTCATTCTCCTTTCTCATTCTTTGGCCATGACAGCATTCTTCTGCGGTTTTCACTGTGACATACATTGTTCCTCTTCTAAAGTGTAGCACCAAGCAAATAATAACTTAATATGTTGTATAAATGGGTGTTTACAAGGAATGCATGACATCTCTACAGGCACAATAAGTTAGGTTATAAATTGCAATCGTGAAGTATCGTAAATTAAAACTTTTTCGAAATTTTCGATTGTTCAATTATTGTACAAGCAATTACAACGGATTATCATAGAAGTTAAACTCCGGACCCTTCACAATGAACACTGCATATATATCGGTAAGTGCTATTCCCTCACACAATTAAAAGGTATTCCAGGAGGAGAACAGCATCCTGAGAAACTGTAGTAGTGTTTTCTAGCTATTCTGAACTTATTCCTTTGATGCACTTTCTTATCAACAGTTTGCAGTACTCATAGTGACTTTAGAGAAAAATTTATTATATCTTCACTATCACCAACTGTCCCTTCAAGTACAATAGCATGCAGTAACTACATACACTCAAGCATTGTAACCTGAACGAGCTACTATTCTACAGAAAGCTGATTCTAATTTGAAGCAGTCTGACATTTTAGAAGCACCATCTACACTATTCTTTTTGCACAAATGCACAATGATATCAAGATTATCTGATGCAATGTAATGCACTCAGCAATTACGGCCGCCCGAAATTCCATGTGAAAATGTAAATTAAACTAGTATCACATCTTCAACTGAGCCATTTTAACTAGGAACTTCACAGAAATGGATAAAATTACCAGGAAATTCAGCAAATTGCCTCATTCATCGCATACTCTCTTGGATGTGTTATGGAATATTTCAATCATCACGGATGATGATAAAAAAGTGTTTGGCATCCTCAAAACGTATATTTAACTTGTGTCTGTGGGCTAGTTCTCCTTCAAATGTCTCGTTATCATAGAATAACTGCTATGAAAACAACCATTGCATATACCTAAATTTCAACCTATATTTCCTCAAAAACCTAGCAAATAATAGTTCATTAAGGCTCTAAAACGCGAAGAATAGTCTTTTTACGCTAAATTTCTTATAAACGATGAGTTATTGAAGTAATACATACTCTGGGATATCATGACAGGTTCTTCCATTAATACGAACACAATACTGGAAAATGTTGCTTTTTCGGTTATAGAAGCCTGAAACCAGTTATATATTATCTACTTTCACAAAAATAAACGCTTATAACGCCTCTATAGGCGTGAACACGATAACCCATACATTGCGCGATAATATATCACTATAACGTTTATCATCACCCAAGCAGAGAGCATGACGAAAATGGCATTGGCGCCAGTTTGTGCGTGTATGCGTTGAAAACAAAAGTTTGAACATTCAAGATGCTCGGCGAAGTTCAACAATAGAGTCCCAAGATTGTAAATGTTCCAATGACCCTGAACGCATTCTAGTTATTGGTTGAGGAAGCTCACCATTATTCTAGCGCGAATAATTGTGCATACTGGTAAGCGACACTGAATTAATTGTCTTCTAGGAACTTTCTTTGAAAGTTGAAACTGTCTTTGATGATTGGTTGTTATTGGTGTCGAAAGTTTAACTTTGCCTGAATATCTTGTTTCTGTCCAATTACTGGGTGCCAGAGCGAATAACGTTTGAGTTTTAGGAATTTATGATACCTAGATTCGCAAAGGGTTTATGGAGCTGATTCTAGATAAGAGTGCTGATACACACCTCCTCCCTATTATTCAGCGTCTAGTGTTACCAGGCACCACCATTCACACAGATGAATGGGCGGGATATAGCCAATTATCACAATTGGGATATATACATCATAGAGTGAACCATTCGAATGATTCCGTCGACCTTGTCACCGGTACTCATAATAATTCCATCGAAGGTTTCTGGGGAAGATTAAAAAATAGAATAAAAGCTATAAATGGTTTTCAAAACCAAGTTATTTCTAGTCATCTGGATGAATACATGTATACAAATTGGTTCAACTTAAAAACTGAAACCCTAATACAAAATTGGGAGATATTTTTATCTCAGATTAGAGAAAAATATCCTGTTTAACGTTTTTTATGCTTTTTTATGTAAATATACGTAGGATTTTATGCAAAAATCATCCTTATTTCTGACTGGTCTGCTCAAGGTCACTTGTGCGTTCGTTCCTTGGGACTCTATTGTAGAACTTTGCCAGAGGCTCTACAGTTTATCCCTCCCTCAGAAGGTTGCCTGGATACTGGCAACCCCTGATACAGGAAAACAGTGTTTTGAGAGACAGAGGTTTGTACAGTAGCAATCAAGGAACAAGGAAGATTAACCAGAGTAATGAAGGGAGGAAAGAAAAAGTTTAATGTAATTAGGGGAACTATGTGCATGGTTAGTGAAGTAAAGCGAAATATAGGAAGAAGTGAGGCTGGTGTCTCGGTGCGATCTCACAGAGTTTTAATTCGTTTTTTGCTTTTACTATTTTGGGGCTGCGGGACACACTTATGGTGTTTGGAGGGCTGGCGTTACTAACCCGTGGCCCCGGCTGGAATAGCAGAAAAGTGACTTATTATCTGTAAGCTGCATTTTAGACCAATGCTCTACTCTTCTGCTTCAGTAGCAAGTATCAGTCGACAATGAAGACAAAAAATCTACCAAAAAATCAGAAAGAACAATGAAAAAGATGAAAGAGAAAGGAAAAATGAGAGAAGAGTTTGAGATTTCCAATCGGCGTAAGATAACTACAAAAGCTTAGACCGAATAGATAACGAATAAATACGCGTTTAAAAATGCTGTCAGTACTCAATATCGAAACCAAGAAAAGTAATTACTATGAAAAAAAATTACAGCGACTTGGGTAAATAAATGAAAATTTCAAAATAATGTCAGACATGAAAACATTAGTCCAAAAATTCTGCAAACCGCCTGGGCTAGCGCACGCGTCCATCTGTGCGTGTTAGAGGGGCTTCAGGTGTTGTAGAAGAACTACTTGGAATAACAGGAGTTTCATTTACGGTGTCTGGACTGGGGTTAGATGCAGAGGAAGTTGCTGGGTTTGTAGATGGGGAGGATAATGATTCCTCTATACTTACTGTGTCATGGTGGCCAAAACGATTAATAACAAAGAATTTTTCTCTCCTACTAATAACCCTGAAATGTCCATCAAAAGGTGTTGTAAGGTCTTACGTGCAGCGGTGCAATGCACGAAAACTTTAACGCAGTTCTCGAGTCTGGCCTCTCCTTGCACTTTCATGTACTGAGTGTTAGTGGGAGTTGGTTGAAGTCATTGCATATTGGGTTTTAGTTGCTGTGCGTGACGGTGGACTCCAGAAACACTTAGCTCAGCACCGTCTGACGAAATAATCTCGCCAGACAAAAGGATTGTGGTTCCATACACCAACTCTGCAAAGGTTCACTGAATATTAACTTTGAGGGTTGAACCGATGCTAAGGAGGACCAGAGGAAGGGACTCTGTCCACCTGGTGTTACCGATAGCCATTAACGCGGCTTTCATTTGGCGGTGATAGCGCCCTATTATTCCATTCCAGGTGGGTGACATGCTGCCACCCTGATGCATTTGCATCTCAACAGCTCTAACAGTCTCCCAAAGGCCGTCGACTTTAATTTCTGCCCACAGTCCGTGGTCACTATAGCCAGGCATCCAAACTGTGTGATTCACATTTCCAAGAACACAAGATAGATAGTCTCATCCGTTACACCTGCAACGGGAGCAGCATTTGTCAGCTATTAAAAAGATTGAGGTAGGTGAACAAGTACGCGTGGCAATCAGAACGGGGTAGTGGACCGACGATATGCAGATGGACATGGCTGAAAGGGGCATCAGGTGTTGCGAGTGATCCAGTTAGAGTGATTTTGTGCTTGTTAAATTCAGCACAATGGCATCTTACACAAGCGCGCGTCTGATTAGGCACATCACAGTTTATACCAGGCCACGCAAATCCAAAGAACAACAATTTGTCTGTTGCTCATATTCTTTGGTACGAAAGGTTGTGGAGACAGGTAAATACGGTGCGGCGTAAGGACACGGGAACAACAGGAAGAGGATTGCCTGTAGACATATCACACAGAATGGCTGCTTCACCATTCATAAGAGGGACACGTTCTGTCCCCAAATAGGTTTCTCGTGATAGCTTTTCTAAAGCCAAATCCGTGAGCGAAATTTCGGCAATTTTGTTAAGTTCAGTGGTTGGTGGCACTGAAATGGTGCATATTCGAGACAAGTCATCTATCAAATGGCTGTCAGCCCCCGAAACATGTTGAGTGTCAAGAAGGTAATGCGAAATATAGTCTAAGTGGAGGAATTCACGGGGAGAGTACCTGTCTATACTAGTGCAAAGGGCATATGCTAGTGGTTTGCGGTCAGTGAGTACCGTAAATTGCCAACCTTTGACGAATTGTCGAAAACGTTTAGTAGCAGCACAAATGGTGAGGAGTTCTCTACCAAAAGTGCTATACCTTGCTTCGCATGAGGACAAATTCCGAGAGAAAAATGAGACTGGTATCCATGATGTACGCATCTGTTATTGTACTAAAGCTCCATTGGCTGTTTTAGATGAGTCAACGGTGATTTTGATTGGAAGTTGGACGCCCAGATGCACTAACATCCTGACATCTGAAATAGCCGTCTTAGTGGTCTTCAACGAGTCTAGGGCTTTTGGAGACTTACAGTTCCCTTTTAGGAGATTAGTCATCGGAGTCAAATTATAAGCACACTCAGCATAGCGAGAAGTTTGCGTAGGGACTTTAGTGATTATGGTATGGGGAAGTTCTGAGTGGCCTGCACCCTTTCGGGCAAAGGACACACTACATCTTTATCGACCATGTGCCATAGGAAAGTCAGTGAGGACGCACCAATCCGACGTTTGTCTATGTTGAATGTCAGAGAGTACGCTATAAGCCTCTCGGAAACCGCCTATCGCTATAACCTCTCCTTTTTTGAAACTAATGGAGAAACTATTGTTACTAAAACTTGTTCCCTCCCTAAGCTTCTCAAACGATCCAAAGCAGTTTGCTTACAAACAGGGTAAAAGTACTTTGGACGCTGCTGCTGTGTTTCATCACAACATTGTATCCTCCTTAGACAAAGGAGCCAAGTTTGTCCGTTGTACGTTCCTTGACTATACATCTGCTTTCGACTCTGTACCTAGAGGCCTATTGTTAAACAAGCTTAGCCTAGCACAAACTGAGCCCTGGGTTATCAACTGGCTGCACTCTTACTTCTCTAATAGGATGCAGTACACGGTATATAATGGTGCATCTTCCTCTCCATTGCTTACTGAAGCTGGAGTTCCTCAGGGTGCTGTTCTTTCTCCGTTTCTCTTTTCCTTCTTCTTACATGATTTACCTCTCTCAGATGAAATCAACTTCGTCAAATATGCAGATGACCTGTCTGTATCGTTTTCCATTAAGTCTCAGTCAGACTGTCTCAAATTAAATAGCTTCCTGTCGGACATCAGTGAGTGGTCCAAACTAAATGGTCTCATGCTGAATCCCTCAAAATGCCAGACTGTCGACTTCTCCCTTAGGCATAAACGAGATCTACAAACACTAGTAAGTTCTCATGAAGACTGTTGCATTGAGGGGACTAAAATTGAAACTAAGTCTAATGCAAAATACCTCGGTCTAGTTCTATCTTCTGACCTTACTTGGACATCTCATATCCTAATGATTTCTAGGAAAGTGTTCTGTCTTACCTACTACATTAAGAAACTTAGACAATCCGGAATCACCCAACCTCTACTTTCACAATTTGTCAACTCTTGTATCCTACCTATTCTACTTTACTGCTCCCCGTTAGTCTTTCCTGGTCTACTGAAAAAGGACTATTCCATCCTGAGAAGGATGTTGACAGTAGTTAGTAGGACTAGTGGTGTTAATCTCAGTCAGCTCGTGACTACTTTAGTTGATAGGCATCTGAATACATGTGAAAAATGGTCTAAAACCATACTCTCAGACCCCCAACACCCCCTCTATTCCCAACTCTCTCCTTGTATCTCATCAAGTAAAACCAGAAATCAGTATAAAAGAATCTATGCTCGTACAACCAAGTACAGGAACTCAACGATACCATACTTGGCCCGTGTTCTAAGCGACAGAGACAATGTTAAGCGTGAAACCTGTGACTTGCTTTGTTATTAACAACATAATTTCATACTCTTTTATTTCTCTCTTATTTCGTATTCTTTAGTGAACTCCTTCTTCAAACTTACTTAGCTACCTGAAATATTAACATTGGCTTCCTTTTTTGTACTTTACTATATTCCTTCTATTGTGTATCCACTGGTTCCGACTATATTAGCACTATGAGTATTACAAAATTGTCGTGTCATTAACCATCATGTAATTATTAGTTTTGTGGTTGTTTTTCTTATTTTCTATACTTTTCGGCAATATTAAACTGACAATCATTGTTTGTGAATGCCATAGTCACCACCTCAAAAAATTTTGTATTATTCAGGATTACTCACACTACCACCACAAACACTGCATTAGACCTTGGTAGACTTTGGTACTTTTTCGCATTCATAATTATTTTGTGTTTATCCTGTTTTTTTTGCTGTTGGTGTCTTCAGATTTACTTTTTTTTTTGTTTAATACTTATTTTAAACGTCGGTAAAATTAGATGCAAATATTGTAGATATGTGCTGAAAATTCCACACTGTACCACTAGTACTGTTTCTGGAATAAAGCAAATTATTATTATTATTATTATTATTATGATTATTATTATATATATACATATATTCCTGTTTATGTAGGAACATATAAAAAACACAAAAACCACAGTAATAATGTCACTGGGTGAGGTAAAAAGTAAAACAAGACACCAAAAGAATTAAAATAAACGAAGCAAAATTCTGAGACTTGAGGTGAGGAAGGGAAGTTAGCTCCGGGCTCAGCAAGTGTGTAGTGCTAGTAATTCTGTAGATAAGCTAAACGATGCCAACACTACTAAATTAAGTCTGCCTGATGTTCGATAAACCAGTACTCCACCTATGCTGATGACAAGGCACAAACTAAAAAGACTGATAAATAGTAACGTGCTCTTTCGAGCAGTATATTTGGATACAAAAGGAAGTCCAAATAATTCTGGAAAACGGTATAATAACTTATCTAGTATGAAGGGCTGTACAACCGACTCAGAGGATGCGACTGTCCATCACATAAGCAGAGAGCATGACAAAAATGGCATTGGCGCCAGTTTGTACGTGTATGCGTTAAAAAACTACAAACGTTCAAGGTGCACTAAAAAATCATGCTGGTATATTTGACCCATGTGTGGAAACACCTCAATACCCAATGCATAAAGGTAGCGCCACTCCCAAATGGTGTGTGCCATATAAGTGGGTTTCCCGTTGCACTTTGCAGTAGGCAAAGGAATTTAAACGTGGACAACTAAACTGAATACTAATACGAAGGGTCTGAAACCAGTTTAAATACACCTGAATTGATAAATTGAATCACTGAATCGAGGATGCCGATTTGTTGTAATGTGACTCGACAATCTTTATACAACCAGTATATAAATCTTTTACAGATTGAATCATCCTAGGATTATGCAGGTGTAAAGATGAAACTAACTTCAGTGTTGAGATGCACAATCAAAATATAATCTCATCTTCAATTACTAGGTCTACCTACTAAACCAGAATTAAGTGCCTGTCGGGCTTCAGACTCTTAGTATTTGTTTGAAAGGCCACGCTTGTATTTCCTTTGACCTAGATAATGTGTAAACTTCCAGAGTTCATAGCTCAGCCGTTACAGCAGATAAGTTGACTAACATTGTCCCAAACACCACCTTATCTCTTATAGTGTCTAAATATACTGCTTATGTGAACAAACCCCCAAAATTATTTGGTATTTTGATTTGTGTTCCGCTAACAGGTTAGGTAATATAAGGATTATGTGTAGCAGGCATGCTAAAGAGGAAGACTTTCTTCGGAACGACTCTGAGGAGCACTCTACTTGGAAGGACAAACTCCCTCTCTTGATCACCTTAATGTGTATATGGTGCATCTGCTTCTATGAATTATGTAATACAGGTCATTCTGTGTCCTTTCATAACAGGGTAGAGAACACCGCTGTGTGCTGGTATAAACCACTTCATGTACCTCACCCACTCTGACAGAGAAAACTGGTTGCCGTTCTACTCATACTGACATAGCCGATAACCTGATCAACTGTATGTCATAAAATCGCTACTGAGTCATTAAAGGTATTTAGAGATGTATCTAAAGTAACATGCTTCTAACTCCTTCACACTGCAAAAGTTCGCTCTGTACTCATGGAGAAACCAAAATCATGTGTATAAAAGAAGGCCGATGAGTTATTGCATCAACTACAGACTAAACTTTCTTTTCACCTTATATTGTCATTTTTAGCTACAAGACAGTTTTATTATTTACATGAGTGTTACTTTCATATTTCTAAGGCTATATATTTTTCGTTTTACTACTCTTTTCATTGTTAATCCTCATATTTTGTCGTACGCGTGATTCTTTGTATCATGTTTAAGAAATTAATATCTCCATTTAGTTTCGTTTTTGTCACTACATCTGGCTAAATAACTTTGTTATCTTGTAGGAAAAATGTATGTGATTGTGATTGTACAGCTATGAAGAACAAAATGAAAGGAAACGTATCTTACTGAACTATTTTCCCTAAGTGAATGCCAATCAATATCTCATAAACACACCAAGTATCCATGATCTTGGACGCTACGGTTTAGGCCAGCACACCCTGTTGACAGCATGAACACTGGTATTTACTTTGAAACATGCCCACAAAGTGATGAAGTCTGTTACACTGTAAGAGAGATACCTGAGTAACGATAGAAATGTGAGAACCAATAACCCTTCCTAAGCGATTGCATCATGCAAATTGATTCCTTTTTCGATTAAACAAAGGAGTCGGTTTTGTATGTCCACAAAAACTACGGAAGTTTTGCTGACGGCTGATTGCAAACCGGTTGAAAGGATTGGGAATTTGTCAGGCTGATGTATTCACAGGCTAAATTATACCACCGACCACACAACACACATTTTGATTTCTAGCAGGAAAACAAATAAGCAGACGAAACCAGAAAAAACTTAACAAAACTGTTTTATTTTTATCGTTTTTGTTGTTGACTTTAATAACTTTTTACAACCCACTGATACCTAATTGAATAAGAAATCAGACACACACAAAAGAAAAAAACACGGAGAAATACAGATATCGCTAGAAGAAATGAAATAAAAATCAGTGTAAGTATAATTTACAGTGTTATGTACAAACACACTGTGTCTTTTTTTCACCAAGAATTATTCGAAGTCACTTCTTTCGGAATACAAGAATTATAATGCTCTCCAAGTGCAAATGCATATCGATGATATCTGAAAGTGTGAATTTGTGAAAGAACATTAGAAAGTGCAATCAATGCAGTTAAAGATATTAAGAATAAATCAATATTATATCCATCAATACAAAACAGTCAACAGGCGTGAATGCATAACGTAAACCTAAGGCGATGAGATATTCTAACTTTCTATACTGTCTTGCTCATTTTATTTAGGACTCCTTCAACTAAATTTCCACATGCCTCATGTAGTGTCTTCACCGAACACCAGCAGTTTCACAAAAACAATGATGGTACGATTCTTGGAGCCTTCATAAGATTTTCAATGGTCATTTCTCACAGGAAGGCAGTGAACCGGAGAGCAGTGTCTTCCAGGACACTCACGGACTAGTGGGCATACGAAAATTTCGACAGCACTAAAAAAACAGTGCAAATTGATCAAGATCACATGAATGTTTTGTATGTATAATACTGAGATTTCAGATAAGAGGTTGATGGTACGATGCGACTATAAAAGTGTCCGTAAACACATAACAAATTTAACTACACTGTGTGGTGTTTACAATGGCTTCAAAAATTTTAATTTGATTTTACCTTGGAGCAGTATGTATACGAAATGTCTCTTGGCACGTGGAGGCACAAAAGAAATTATTCATTAGCAGTAATAAATGAAGCAACAGAGCACAAGTAATATTTGTGTCTAATATCCAAACTAAGAACCCAATATTCAGCGAAGAGACTCTTTTCAACGAATTTATCATCGAGATGTACAATCGTATATATATATGTACAATTGCTGCAAAATTACAAATGACGTTCACCAGACGTAAGTTGTTCTCCACCTATGCAAAAGATACACTCCCTCGTCTGACCACCTCCATGTGCATCTATGAGTTCATCTGATCTTGTGGAACAAGGTACATTGGCCGTAGCCAGAGAACGCTTTCCACACGGATACGAGAACATATTCCAGCATGGTTTTACAAGGGAGAAAGGAAGGGTGTGCTAAGCTCTATTTTAGAACACTTGATCGAATCCTTTTGTAACGACAGAAGACAAGAGATATTTACATATTTTTATGTACATTATTATTCGTTATTATTAGCAGAGAAACAGAGTCTTTTGATTGTTCGTTTTCTCACTGGAAGTTATTCTGTCATCTCTTTGTGGCCGTTTCTTTGAAGGGCAGACCACATATCTGCTAATCGCATCCACCCACGCAAAGTCTACTGTTATTGGTTGTCGAGTTAGTCTTCGTTCTTGTTTTTTTCTCATGACCAAGATTTGGGACGTAAACATTGACGTAAATTGCTGTCTACCAATTTTGGCTAGCAGACAGCTCTCACCACACTATCACTCCACCAAGATCATCTATCGAATCCATGCTAACTTGCTACGTTTTCTTCATTATAAACTTCTAAAAACAGCGGAGGTCTTGGCCATTCATGACTTTAAGCCAGAACTTTGTGTACAAAAGAAGTACGTACAATCCCTACTTCTGCCTTGGCCGTAGAGAAATAGACATTTATTTATTTTTTGTATTTTATTTATTTAGTTAATCTATGTACGTTCCACTCACTACTACGATTATTATTATTATTATGATTACTATTCTCACTTTGAATTTTTTCCACTTGTCTCACTTGTCATTCTAAATCCAAAAATGTTTTTACAATGTTGAATCCTATCTTATCAAATTGCACACCATGTTACGCAACGTTTTATATTGCCCAACCAGTCCTATAATTATGAACCTTTTTCTAACATCTATACACCTTATGTATTATTCTATATGACATTAATTGTTTTGCCACTTAACATTTAACTATGATTATAATCCAATATATTTTAATTGCATTTCATACTATTATTATTTCATGTAATTATACCTTTGATTTGTTTCCCTCACCCGATATAATTTTTTTAAACCATACAATTGTACAACTTGATAATAAATTTGTTGAAAAGAGTCTCTTCTCTGAATATTGTGTTCTTAATGTTACAATGGGAATTATTCAATTATTAATATCCAGACAACAAGAATGTTCTTTTTCATCCGGATGCACCCTGATATTCTTCCCAGTAACTCT
The DNA here is from genome assembly GCA_944472155.2 of Trichobilharzia szidati. NCBI lineage: Eukaryota > Metazoa > Platyhelminthes > Trematoda > Strigeidida > Schistosomatidae > Trichobilharzia > Trichobilharzia szidati. The sequence goes on from OX235273.1 coordinate 97,693,489, forward strand.
AAATTCTACGTTGAGACTGATCAGCAACTTCATTAGAAATACAAAACAATCTATATGGAAAATTTAAAAGATTTCACAGTTATTGGTGACATTAAGTTGCCACAGTAACTGTCAGACTTGTGAGTAGAAATACACTGAGTGTGTAGCAGTAAATAATTCCCCGAAATTATTGGTCTACAGCATTCAGCACTCGACCCTGAATGCTAACCTTCACTGTCTAAGTCAACTCGTCTGGCTGAAGGTTCGCAGTCAAGCATCTATGCCACTTGACACGCTGTCATGTTACGGTCCGATCGTTCGTTCACGATCCCTAGTCAGCTAAGCAATCATCACACTACAATTCGGATAGCGAAATAAATCTCGTAATTCGAATGATCAATTCGATGTTCTGATATGTCTTTGGTCTAAGGAGAACAAAAAATATAAGAGTTCAGGGATAAGAACTTTCGTTTATATACATCATACTTTGTGTAAGCATCAATATCCCTTCTCTCCTAAAGGTATCTAGAATACTTTGAACGGTTATATTAAAAATATGTTTGGATTTTAAGCACAGATATTGATTCGAATGGAACAGTGAATGGGTTATTACAACTAGCCACAGGATATGATGTCTAGAAGTACTATACTTTAATCATGTACTTTATTTCATAGGTTAATTACGACCACTGACGGGACCGCTGATGACTCCAACTAATATTAAGATAATACATAAAAGAGAAACACTATAACCTTATCTATTAATTGAAATTGACACACTTATTGGGGAGTTTTAAATCTAATAGCCTAACAGCACATAAATGACAAAAAAGGATATGATCATTTTAGTGATAGGGAAATATCTGTGAAAAATACTACTGTTAGTGAGAAGACACTTGATTAGAAAATGAATGTGTTTAACATTTGTAAGATGAAAAATGTTCTACTTACATGATTATTATTGGTGGTTCAGAAAATTCCTCCCCAATGACTAAAGAAACACCTTCAGCTTGTATTATTTCAATAGGAATTTGAAGCACTGTAGACAAGGCACGAATCTATGCGGAGAAACGTGGAAAAAAAGTTTGAAACAATTACCTTCAATGGATATATTAGGTATAAAATAACTCAATCAGTTTAATATAAGTGTAAAACTTGGAATGCACTGTAATGACTGTTCCAATAATCTAGTTGAACCGGACCTGCTAGATGATTAGAACACAAAAATTTAGCTAGACCTGCTAAGTTAAATAACCTAGAGAATAGCCCGGCAATTGCATTGTTCACTTGCATGTAATCACAAAATAGGGTGCGGCAGGGTGACAGTATTGCAAAGTAATATAGTTAGGTGGAAAGGGGGAGGTTAATCACTGAAGCGTTGTTTATCGATTCAACACCGCATACTTGCAGTCGGAATGACGCAATGCCTATACCGGAGATATGGAAAGTGGCAACAAATAACAAGGGGAAGTTGGGGAGACAGAAAGAGAGAAAAAATAGATAAGACAAATTGTGAAACTGTGTGAATAAATTGATTTGATTATGAACAATAATTCACGCTCGAAACATTATCCAGTTGTTAATACTGCATCGCTGTGTGATATTTAAAATAAACTTATCTAATATGGAATTATATTCCACCACAATGCCCAAGTTCTACACTCACATTAATGTAAAACTTGGAAACTGTGGTAGTATATAATTGTATCTATTGATATGATTATGAACAAATCAGTTGTGTTCGAAACAGTAAGTAATACCCTTATACCATGTAATTTATTCAATAAATAATCTAACATGGAGTCAGTTTAGTTACTGATATAAAATTTACCATAACAGTGGCAAATTTTTCAGCAATTTTTTTGACTATAGCTTGATTCCATACCGTATTATTGGTAAAAGTATGGAATAGTTAGCGTCAACTTGCTGGTGTAGTAGTAGAACAGAGCGCTAGACCAGAAAACTTGATTGTGTCCTGTTCTACAGTTGTATGTGTGATCTCCAGTCAAATGGGTTTGTAAGACTAGAGAAATACTGTAGTATTATTCGATGCGCTTTCATAATCTCTGTTTATGCATCAAGTGACTGCATTTCAGTTGAAATAAAGGATAGATTTCACTGAAAGTTATCAAGTCTGCTGCAAAATGCAAA
>OX235273.1:97696116-97717708 GCA_944472155.2 Trichobilharzia szidati
GAGGAACACAGGATAAACTCCGTTGACGTCGACCAAGAAATCGTGCTCAGCTGCCTAATGAAACCAGATGCAGGGAAACCAATGGGTCCTGATAATCTTCATCCAAGGCTTCTCAACGAGCTATCAGCTCACATAGCTGGCCGATTGACCACGATCTTCAAGCTGTCTCTCCTAAACGGAGTGTTACCGCGTGACTGTAAAGACGCCTTAGTAACCCCCATCCACAAACAACAATTTGTTATCCAGAGCACACCATGGCTTCAGAGAGAACCTCTCATGTCTGTCAAATCTTATCACTACAAGAGAAAGCTGGGTCAAATTAAGGGACAACAGAAGACCCGTTGACGTCTTCATAGACTTCAGCGAAGCCTTCGATAAAGTTCCTCACAAAAAACTACTGATGAAGCTGGAAAGTCTTGGTATCAAAGGCAGTTTACTAAACTGGATTAGGGAATTCCTCATAGATAGGAGGCAGAGGGTTAGGATCAGCTCGAAACTCTCCTCCTGGACAGCAGTACGCAGCGGAGTGCCACAAGGCACAATACTCGGACATCTCCTATTTATTTTGTATACCAATGAGTTATCTCTGCTCACTGATTCCCCTATGGTCCTATACGCAGATGACTTAAAAATTTAGAGAGAGCTGAAGGGCAACAGTGATACGTTCACGTTGCAAGAGGAACTCAACAAATTGTCAGAGTGGTCCAGAGAATAGATGCTCCAGATCAATGTAGCAAAATGTACAACCATGCGTATCGGTCAAGCAAGCACCGGCTCCTATGAACTAGAGGGAATAACTCTACCATCAGTTCACACTCATTTGGAATAAGGTATCATAGTTAGCCCCGACTTAAAAACTACAGCACACTGCCACGCGGTGGCTGCACGTAGTTTCAGATCCTCATGGACAATTCGCAGAGCCTTTACTAAAATCAACAGAGATATGTTCACCTGCTTATATACATCTCTGGTGAGGTCAAGGCTAGAAAACGGTATCCAGGCAGCCAGTCCCTGTCTTAAAGGGGACTCACACATTCTAGAAAGGGTTCAAAGGAAGGCAACATGTATGATTCTCGACATGACTAACTTTTCATACTAGGAAAGACTAGACAGTTTAAATCTCTTCTCTTTGTCATACCGAGGGCAGAGAAGAGATTTAATCACAATGTTTAAAATTTTAAATAATGACTGCGGAGCTGACGCTTTCTCTCTTTTCTTTCCCACCACGTCGAAACAGCCTAGAGGACATAGCAGGAGAGTTCAAAAGACAAGAAGAAATCATATTGCTGTTGAGTTCTGGTATTCACACCGAGTCATTAACTCTTGGAAGTGACTCCCAGAAGAAGTGGTGTCTGCAACCTCAACTGATTCATTCAAGAAGGGTTTGGACGAGCACAGAAACTTACTAGAAAAGGATTAACATCAGGCTCCAAACCTTCTATACTCAACCAATAAATCTAAATTTCAATATCCTTATAGCCCTTGGTTTGATCAAACCAGATTTCGTCATTAGGAAGAGGAGATAAAGTCACATCAAGGTTAAAGACGAATCCCTTTGTCATCTTATCTTTCATAAATTCCACGGTTATGGAAACTCTCAAATCCTGAGGTTTCACAATTGCTTACGTTTATGCTAAGCAGCCTGTTTCGCCACACTACACCAATTATAGGCAAAACCACTGTGTAAAAAACGGAGCCTACAAGTAACTAGATAACTTTGCAGTAACATTCAATAAAACGAGTCTTAATTTGTAAAGCTTTCTCAGGATTTATAAGGAGAATCACACGGTAAATTGGGATGACAACTTAACCACGACGTATGATTCTATAGAACGTAAACTCAGTTGCCATAGAATAAGGAAACATAGAAATTAGACTACAAACAAACCGTAAAGCCAGAGCGACTGTTGAGTGTTGAAGGGGCGAGGGTATAGGTTATGACGGTTTAATTTCTCCGCGCCTGAGGTTTTCTGGTCTTTCATTGGCTGGAACAGTGGCGGTAAGTTTATATTTGACTTTGGTAGGTTGGTGATGTCGTGTGCAGCCGTGTGTGCTTGCGTCGTGCATTGTTTCTAAGGAGATTTGATGAATGTAATTGTAAACTTAGACTTATAAAACGTGTTGTTCTTCCGTTTTTGTGCATGTACAAGGCTTGGTTTGTCATACACCCGGTTGTTTGGCCTGTCGGTTGCCTGCGATGTCAACGAACCCGTTGGTTTTTGTGCTGTTCTAAAATTTATTGTTTCGTGCGGTATATCTTGATGGATATTGATCAGTCATGCATTTGAATATTGCTTTGTTTACTGAATTATCTTGAAATAGTTGTGACATAGATGGATGCTAATTGATGAAGCCTTTTTTGAAGTTCACAGCAGGTAGTCAATGCGACAGGAAGCAGTGCAGACGTTAGTGGAATTTTTGGTGAAGTAATGCTTGGAAGGCGTTACTTCAGCTGGGAGGAATTTGAGAAAGCATTAGAAGAATTTCAAAAAGTGAGGAAGTTATTTAATGCTAACAATGTAGTTGTCCTGCACTCACTACGTCCGTATTCAGAGCAAAAGAATAGCGGATGATATATTCAAGTACGCATGTGTTGGTTTTAAATGTACTTTTGGAGTGCATCGTGTAAGGCCTGGCTTGAAATTGAGAAACAAGTCGTAAGAAGAATTATACTATGCTATTATGAATATTTAAGGTCTAAATGTTGCAATTGTCCTTCTTCGATTCGGGTGGTTTTGCATATTAGTGAATACGTAATTACTGCTCACAAAATGGTGCATAACCATCCATGCGATAGGGTGTACATGCAGAATGACCCCTGGTATAGAAGACTAACAGTAGAAGAGAAAGAAAACTTGGAACCCCTTCTTCAGCAATCGCACTCATCCGATGAAATAATTGCGCATGTTAAGGAAAAATTCCGCAAGGATATAACTCGTAGTGACGTTAAAAATATGAAAGCCCTAGTTAATAAAGGTAACTTAGACGTAATTGTTATTTACTTAAGGTATGTCGAGCCGTCGTGACATTTTTGATTTCCTGAAATGCCGTGGGAAGTTAATGGAGTATTACTCAGATGAACCTACGCGGAATTCACTAACAAGAGTCTGTTTTTCAACTAATGAGCAAATCCAGTTGTATAAACAGTTCCCGGAGGTTGTCGGTATTGACTCTACATATAATACGAATAAAGGGAAGTAAGTTTACCAATTCATTAATCAACATGCAGGTATTCATTGTTCCAATTACTTGTGACGGATAATTTTGGTTGTGGGCGACCAGTGTTATTCGCTTGGACTCGAAAGGAATTCAAGCGTGATGTAGTATGGATTTTGGACTCATTTAGTCAAATAATGGAAGATACATCTAAAACTGAGACATTTATTATGGACTGTGCGCAATGTGAAATAGGAGCAGTGAAGTTAACGCACAGGCAAGCGCACATTGTGCTCTGTTCTTTCCATGTTTGTCGTGCATTCTGTCGTAAAGTAAATTTTTTTTAGCACATTAAAAATTTTACTTGCAGACACGGAATCCCATTGTTAAGAACTATTTATGTCGCTTATTTCAGTGTAAAAGTAGATCAGAGTAATGCCTGTAATATTTTCATTTTCCAGATTTAATTTCTATTATAGAGTTATAAGCAGATTGGATGTTCGTGTCAGTCAATATATACAGCGTCGTTGGATGAGTAGACGAGAATTGTGGGCAGCAGCTTTCAGAGATCACGTGCTGACTTATGGTAATGCTACTAATAATCGAGTAGAAAGTTCACACAGGCAAGTGAAGCGTACTTGCAAGAGACAGCAGAAAGCTGCTGAAGTTATAATGTGTCAACAGTTATAATTCAGCAGGAGTCGATGATTTCTCGTCGCAAGTACCGCTTCACTTGCCTGTGTGAACTTTCTACTCGATTATTAGTAGCATTACCATAAGTCAGCACGTGATCTCTGAAAGCTGCTGCCCACAATTCTCGTCTACTCATCCAACGACGCTGTATATATTGACTGACACGAACATCCAATCTGCTTATAACTCTATAATAGAAATTAAATCTGGAAAATGAAAATATTACAGGCATTACTCTGATCTACTTTTACACTGAAATAAGCGACATAAATAGTTCTTAACAATGGGATTCCGTGTCTGCAAGTAAAATTTTTAATGTGCTAAAAAAATTTACTTTACGACAGAATGCACGACAAACATGGAAAGAACAGAGCACAATGTGCGCTTGCCTGTGCGTTAACTTCACTGCTCCTATTTCACATTGCGCACAGTCCATAATAAATGTCTCAGTTTTAGATGTATCTTCCATTATTTGACTAAATGAGTCCAAAATCCATACTACATCACGCTTGAATTCCTTTCGAGTCCAAGCGAATAACACTGGTCGCCCACGACCAAAATTATCCGTCACAAGTAATTGGAACAATGAATACCTGCATGTTGATTAATGAATTGGTAAACTTACTTCCCTTTATTCGTATTATATGTAGAGTCAATACCGACAACCTCCGGGAACTGTTTATACAACTGGATTTGCTCATTAGTTGAAAAACAGACTCTTGTTAGTGAATTCCGCGTAGGTTCATCTGAGTAATACTCCATTAACTTCCCACGGCATTTCAGGAAATCAAAAATGTCACGACGGCTCGACATACCTTAAGTAAATAACAATTACGTCTAAGTTACCTTTATTAACTAGGGCTTTCATATTTTTAACGTCACTACGAGTTATATCCTTGCGGAATTTTTCCTTAACATGCGCAATTATTTCATCGGATGAGTGCGATTGCTGAAGAAGGGGTTCCAAGTTTTCTTTCTCTTCTACTGTTAGTCTTCTATACCAGGGGTCATTCTGCATGTACACCCTATCGCATGGATGGTTATGCACCATTTTGTGAGCAGTAATTACGTATTCACTAATATGCAAAACCACCCGAATCGAAGAAGGACAATTGCAACATTTAGACCTTAAATATTCATAATAGCATAGTATAATTCTTCTTACGACTTGTTTCTCAATTTCAAGCCAGGCCTTACACGATGCACTCCAAAAGTACATTTAAAACCAACACATGCGTACTTGAATATATCATCCGCTATTCTTTTGCTCTGAATACGGACGTAGTGAGTGCAGGACAACTACATTGTTAGCATTAAATAACTTCCTCACTTTTTGAAATTCTTCTAATGCTTTCTCAAATTCCTCCCAGCTGAAGTAACGCCTTCCAAGCATTACTTCACCAAAAATTCCACTAACGTCTGCACTGCTTCCTGTCGCATTGACTACCTGCTGTGAACTTCAAAAAAGGCTTCATCAATTAGCATCCATCTATGTCACAACTATTTCAAGATAATTCAGTAAACAAAGCAATATTCAAATGCATGACTGATCAATATCCATCAAGATATACCGCACGAAACAATAAATTTTAGAACAGCACAAAAACCAACGGGTTCGTTGACATCGCAGGCAACCGACAGGCCAAACAACCGAGTGTATGACAAACCAAGCCTTGTACATGCACAAAAACGGAAGAACAACACGTTTTATAAGTCTAAGTTTACAATTACATTCATCAAATCTCCTTAGAAACAATGCACGACGCAAGCACACACGGCTGCACACGACATCACCAACCTACCAAAGTCAAATATAAACTTACCGCCACTGTTCCAGCCAATGAAAGACCAGAAAACCTCAGGCGCGGAGAAATTAAACCGTCATAACCTATACCCTCGCCCCTTCAACACTCAACAGTCGCTCTGGCTTTACGGTTTGTTTGTAGTCTAATTTCTATGTTTCCTTATTCTATGGCAACTGAGTTTACGTTCTATAGAATCATACGTCGTGGTTAAGTTGTCATCCCAATTTACCGTGTGATTCTCCTTATAAATCCTGAGAAAGCTTTACAAATTAAGACTCGTTTTATTGAATGTTACTGCAAAGTTATCTAGTTACTTGTAGGCTCCGTTTTTTACACAGTGGTTTTGCCTATAATTGGTGTAGTGTGGCGAAACAGGCTGCTTAGCGTAAACGTAAGCAATTGTGAAACCTCAGGATTTGAGAGTTTCCATAACCGTGGAATTTATGAAAGATAAGATGACAAAGGGATTCGTCTTTAACCTTGATGTGACTTTATCTCCTCTTCCTAATGACGAAATCTGGTTTGATCAAACCAAGGGCTATAAGGATATTGAAATTTAGATTTATTGGTTGAGTATAGAAGGTTTGGAGCCTGATGTTAATCCTTTTCTAGTAAGTTTCTGTGCTCGTCCAAACCCTTCTTGAATGAATCAGTTGAGGTTGCAGACACCACTTCTTCTGGGAGTCACTTCCAAGAGTTAATGACTCGGTGTGAATACCAGAACTCAACAGCAATATGATTTCTTCTTGTCTTTTGAACTCTCCTGCTATGTCCTCTAGGCTGTTTCGACGTGGTGGGAAAGAAAAGAGAGAAAGCGTCAGCTCCGCAGTCATTATTTAAAATTTTAAACATTGTGATTAAATCTCTTCTCTGCCCTCGGTATGACAAAGAGAAGAGATTTAAACTGTCTAGTCTTTCCTAGTATGAAAAGTTAGTCATGTCGAGAATCATACATGTTGCCTTCCTTTGAACCCTTTCTAGAATGTGTGAGTCCCCTTTAAGACAGGGACTGGCTGCCTGGATACCGTTTTCTAGCCTTGACCTCACCAGAGATGTATATAAGCAGGTGAACATATCTCTGTTGATTTTAGTAAAGGCTCTGCGAATTGTCCATGAGGATCTGAAACTACGTGCAGCCACCGCGTGGCAGTGTGCTGTAGTTTTTAAGTCGGGGCTAACTATGATACCTTATTCCAAATGAGTGTGAACTGATGGTAGAGTTATTCCCTCTAGTTCATAGGAGCCGGTGCTTGCTTGACCGATACGCATGGTTGTACATTTTGCTACATTGATCTGGAGCATCTATTCTCTGGACCACTCTGACAATTTGTTGAGTTCCTCTTGCAACGTGAACGTATCACTGTTGCCCTTCAGCTCTCTCTAAATTTTTAAGTCATCTGCGTATAGGACCATAGGGGAATCAGTGAGCAGAGATAACTCATTGGTATACAAAATAAATAGGAGATGTCCGAGTATTGTGCCTTGTGGCACTCCGCTGCGTACTGCTGTCCAGGAGGAGAGTTTCGAGCTGATCCTAACCCTCTGCCTCCTATCTATGAGGAATTCCCTAATCCAGTTTAGTAAACTGCCTTTGATACCAAGACTTTCCAGCTTCATCAGTAGTTTTTTGTGAGGAACTTTATCGAAGGCTTCGCTGAAGTCTATGAAGACGTCAACGGGTCTTCTGTTGTCCCTTAATTTGACCCAGCTTTCTCTTGTAGTGATAAGATTTGACAGACATGAGAGGTTCTCTCTGAAGCCATGGTGTGCTCTGGATAACAAATTGTTGTTTGTGGATGGGGGTTACTAAGGCGTCTTTACAGTCACGCGGTAACACTCCGTTTAGGAGAGACAGCTTGAAGATCGTGGTCAATCGGCCAGCTATGTGAGCTGATAGCTCGTTGAGAAGCCTTGGATGAAGATTATCAGGACCCATTGGTTTCCCTGCATCTGGTTTCATTAGGCAGCTGAGCACGATTTCTTGGTCGACGTCAACGGAGTTTATCCTGTGTTCCTCTGATGCAGCCAGAGCTGATACTATGGAGAGTGATGACTCCTGTGTAAAGACTTGAGAGACGTAGTCTGCCACTACTGCTTTTTCTTGATTTTCTTCGATTATGTCATTGTTAATAGTCAGGTTTGGGACACCATTGGATGTCTTATTCCTGAAGTACATGTACGAGAATATTTTCTTAGGTTGTGCCGTTGCATTTTGAGCCAGATGTGCTTCAAACTTCATCCTTGATTGGCGGATTTCCGCAATAGCTTCATTCCTAGCAGTTTTACATAATTTCCTGGTCTCAGGAGTCTCAAGTGTGGCAAAGAGGTTCCAACATTTGTGTTTACGTCTGAGTAACTTACGAATCACTCGGTTTATCCAAGGGGGGCAATGTTTCCGACCCTTTGGGACAGACCAAGGGATGGAAAGTTCAGTTACTTGGGCATAAAGTTGTTTAAATTGGTTCCATGCCGCTCCTACTTGGGACTCTGGGTTGCTGTACCAGTTCACTGAGTTGGCTGCTGAGACAGTCACATTTATATCAGCTTACCAAACGTTTGGTTGAGCTGGGGTTTTGGCCCTTGCTGCTGTTACTGTGAACTTGAAAGTGAGCACAGCATGACCACTTCTTCCTAAAGGAGGAAGGTGTTGTATGAGATCCACATCCTCACCGTGGGAGAACACTAGGCCCAGAGTTGAGGAGTGCTGCGAGTCATAGCGCATGGGCTTAATGACATGTTGGACAAGGGCTAGCGATATACTAGATTCCAGCAGTTTATGATCAAAGGAGTTGACTGAAGATGGCCTTGTAACGCTCGCCCAGTCAACTGTTAGGGCGTTAAAGTTGCCGACTACGAGACTTCGACATTTCGAAGTCTAGGAGCCTAGCTTCTCTATTAGGAAGTCGTCTGCACTGCAATCAGGACTGCGCTATATAGCAATGAGGTCAATATCTTGGCCTATGCATTTAAGTCTGCAGCGTAGTTCGCATGATTCACTTTTGTGAGCGAGTGCTTCGATGCTACGCACAGTTAAGCATTTCTTGAGGTAGATGACTATGCCACCTCTTATGCGGCTTAGTCGGCCCACTCTATGCACTTCGGAGTTTGGCAGGTTAACTTCGTTATCAGTGACATCAGGTGTGAGCCATGTCTCTGTGATGATAATTACGTCCGGATTTCCGGAGTCTATCATATTACCCAGCTCAGTCCATTTGTTCAACAGGCTGTGGGCATTCGTGTAGCAAACTGTTAACTCAGTTTGGTGCTTCAGCGGCCTGACAGCAAATAACTTATGTACAACAGCAAACATAGTTCAAAGTTATAACGCATAACGTAGGACCTCTCAAATAATTTATTTGTATTGAAAGACGACGAGAAATCTGAGTGTTTCTAGAAAATCCCGTTGTTGTCATTGTTCGATGCAGCTACCGGTCAATAAAGCAGGCAAAATATCTGGTTTCATCACGGTGGTTGCCAGCTCACCTGTTCAATCCAGATCTACATTTTTCGAAAGTATATTTTAGAAAATTCAATATATCCAGTACTGGTCTATTGTTGTTCAATTCTTATGCGTCACAGTTTTTATGTAACCGTCCTTGGGTGCCTAACAATGCGGTTAATAGCAGTCCATATCTGTTACGTGTGCTTATGGTTTTGCTCGCCGAAGCAAATCCGTAGTTGTTACAGTTGGTGTAGACCGAACCTCATCTTACATACATTCCAATATTGCATGTAGGTACTGTTCACGTTATGACAAGTGTCTAAGTAGGCCGTATTAAAACTAGTATAAGCGGTTAGTTCGGCATTTGCCAAAAGATTCAGATTACAACAAACCAGGACCATGTAATTCTAAACTCTATTGTTTTTGGTTTTTAGGATGTGTGTATAACTGAGTCTGGTGAAGAACTCCTCAATCGTATAACTACATTACTTAAAAATGTTGCCGATTTCACGAATACGCACACAATCACTTTTCATCCAGTTGCAGCGCTGCGCACCTCGCCTTAATCAACCGCCGTTAAACTATACCAGCACAATTTCACTTCAGAAGTACTCATTTAACTCTCGGAAATGTGCCTGCAATTTAAGGACAATCCAGAACAGGCAGAATTTCTGTTCGAACAGTTCAACTGATGCCAAATGCGTATTGCCAGCTGTAACGCCATCAGATACTAGTGACACATCAAATGAAGCTGACGCAAAAGAAGGGAAAATGTACATAGAGTTCACTTGTAAAGTAATAAATTATTTCAGTTTAATTTTGTAAAACCTCAAATCTTTTTAACTACATTAGAAATGTTCCACTCGATCAAGCAAATATTTTTCAAAATTGGCATATGACAAGGGTGTAGTTATAATTCGCTGTGATGGATGTCAAAGTCTCCATTTGATTGCTGATAATCTTGGATGGATCAAAGACAAACATTGGTTTGTTTTCTTATTTCACGAACTTTCTTTTCTAATTGTTCATTAAAGGAAACTGGAAGATTTTGTCAAGGTTAACAAGAAATCTATATGCGTTGCATGAAACAGCGAGAATCGGTAGGTGAAGAGTTATGAATAAGTTCAATCAACCTCACTCGCGGTTCATCATGTACTGTAAGTTTCACTTCAGGTTTATTTCCCTATTTTGACATCTTAGTACATGATGGTGTAATACACTACCAAGGTTTCATTTTCAAGTTAACTGGTTTATATTCCGGCCTGACTCAAGTTTTGACTTATCCACTAGTTTATGCATCGAGACCCTGCCACATGCATGAATAGCAAATAATATACTTAGCCCTTAAGTCGTAAAAATGACTTGTCTATTATCAAATGTCGCATTTCTGTTAACTATGACCAACAATTGCACTTTGTGCAAAAGAACTATTATACTAATGTAATCTTTTTATATTTCAGGAATAGATTAATTCCAGAAACAAGTCACACGTGCTTTAACTTTAGCTATGTCATCAGTATTAGATGTCAAGATTAAGGATTCTACAGACAGATTGTAATCGACAACTCTGCGCATATATACACATGGTTGCTTAGCTGCTATGAGTCGTTTCCTCACGTTTGTTGTCGTATTGGGATAGATGAAGCACATTCTCTCAAACGACTACGTATTCATTTCCTCCGATAGGAAGGTTCTATTAACTGCTTTTGAGAGAGTTTCCACAGAAGTGAGTCGCAAATGTTGAGATGGTGGATAAGTAGTGACCGTCAAATGGAGTTAGATAATAATTATACTAGGTAAGAAGTTCACAGGAATGAATAGCATGTATGTCTTAAGAAGCAGTGGAAATGCGGCTGCAAACACTCTCCCCTAGCGCCTTATCAATTAAATCTCAGGTCTTAAAATAGCTACTTTCTTTGATCTGAGCGTTTTGTGAATGTACCAGTTTTTAGATAAGCTACAGAATCACTGAAGATTGCAGTACACAAATTTTTATCAGTAGGTGTAGTGTACTTCGCTGTTCTCATGATGTACTAGTTATGCTAATAATAGATATAATAATAAATCTCTTTTCACTAACGTTTATTTTACTCGATATTAAGTACAGAAATTGAAGGACATGTTTCACATTTCGATTTTGTTTGTTTCTATTCATCAGCTAGTTTTGCGTGCAATCTGTGAAAAAAAACCTTCTCTTTATGTGACTTGATCGGCAAATCGCTAATTTTAAGGAACCGAATTGTCAAATCACAACTGTAATAAAATCTCCAGTTCATAAAAGAAGCCTTACAGAACTACAGTACAATGAGAAGCGTTTTCATTACTGCATAAACACAAGTTGCAAAAAATACTTTACTGCATAGAATATTAACTTTTACACTTGAGACTAAACGCCAGTTTACACTGATTACCGTTTTTTCATTACAGAAAAGCATTATTCAGTCAAAAGCGGGAAGTCGCTTCCTTCGCCACTGTACCTACATCAGATATCTTCATTTTACCATGTTTGTACAAAACAATATTAAATAAACTGTTAATAAAGTTTCTGAAAAAGTATTCTACTATACTCTTGTTTTATCTATAATGTAAATAAATGTGTAAAACAGAGACTAACAGATGACATGGAATCCTTGTAAAATTGTTTAGATATGAGGTGATCAATAGGACTAGTAAGGCTGGCATTTCAGAATGCACATAGTTGGAGTTAGACCACTAAGCCTTTGTTTTGGGTAGTAAACAATGTGCTTCATAGATCTGTCTAACCAACCAGTCAGTCACAAATTTGAACCCTCTAAACGTAGTCTTTAACTAATTGCTGAGAAGCCTTAGTCCGCTTGTAGTCTCTGAGTGGAGCCATACAATAACCAACACATGATCGTCTGAAGGTCAACTTCATTTCATTATCAAGTATCACACACTTGTCAGTGGTATTCACTTAAATCCTGTAACAAGGTAGGAAAGACCATATACGCAGCATCAAACGATAACGGATTGTCTGAAATTACCTTCCCTACAGTGGTATTATTCGTGTAGGATAAAAAAACGTAGATTAGTCGAGACAATTAACAACAAAACAAGGGGCTACATTAAAGGCATACGAATTCCAGTATTCGAAGAAATTCTTCTTGAAGTGAGGTAAATGGGAGGGACGTAACATTCAGCTCTGACTGACAGGAGGAGAATTATTGACCGTTTTGCATTCAAGAGCACTGTAGTACCTCGATAATAAATATGAGGACCAAGAAAGTTTTACTGCAGCCAAGCTTTTATTAGTATACATTTTATGACCCAACTTGACACCAAAGCCTTGCCTGCGCAAACCGAAAATTGATGATCACTAAACCAATGAAAAGTGAATAAGTAAACTGCTTGTGTCACAAACTATATGGAGTTTTAAGTAAATTAAAAGGACTAATAGGTTTCCGAGAATCAAGCATTAAACCAGTAAGATCACTAGACACCTCGTGGACTAGGGACATTTCGTTCCTATCTCGAAGTCCTGGCAGTATTAAATGTCCAAAAATGTTGAGATTACTACACTTCTTTTGCAGGTGGATCTGTCTATATGGAGAAAGAATGGGAATGGGACCCTAACCTTTCTTGTTACCTTATTTTTAAAAACACTGAATTAAGTAATAATGTTACTTAGCAATCACACATGTGCTAAAGCGTTCAGCGGTGAGCCACATTACTAATATAAAACCTGAAGGCACTACCCACTTACTCAAACGAGGGGCGAGGTTCGAATTCGCCACCCGTTAGTCCCAAAACGTGTGTAGACCAATGAACCATAGGGTTTCTAACTAACTGTTTACTTGTTATCTAATTCTATAATTCAGTGACAGATATCTGCTTATTTACAACACGGCTGAATACTTTTAGTCGAAGTCGTTAATCTTGTGCCTGTCATCAATGTGTGCATATAGCCAATACGGAAGTTTAAAATGAGAAAAAATAGGAGTGCATCAAAAATAACTACTATTTTTTCCGAAGTACCATAAAATACATGATAAGAACAGTATATACATAATTCACTGGGGAGATGCAACTTTGTTTTTCCGTTTAGACTTAGGACCCCAATGTTTTTCAGGATTTACTTGATATCTGTAAAGGGAAACAAAATGATACAATTACCAATATTCAATAGAAGTTGAGTAGTTTTTATGCTAATAAAAATGTCTGGAGAAGGCAATAACAACTCATGGTACGGGATAAAATGGATTCCATAAGTATCTTGTCAGCTGAATACAACCTAAAAAGAACTATTTAATTTCAACATGCGTTGTTAATGCTTTGCTCAAAGTCAACAGAGATGATTGATACATAAAATAAGTGTTTTAGATGATGGAATAAGCGAAAAAATATGTATTAATGTAGACTATTGATTTTCCAGTTAACAATTCGGAAAGTCAGCTTTTGTTCTGTCTGCTCTCAACAGATTCCTAGCACTTCTGTACCAATATCTCATTTGTTTGGCAGTTTGAACAGCCTTGTCAGCCTCAAAAACAGTGCAGACATCTTATATCATTTATGCTTATTTTGGCTTTCATCGAAAGAACATATGTCGACTGGCTAGCTTTCCGAAGATTTTCACCAACCGGCGATATTCCGCTTCCACGACTGCAGTGGTAAATATTTTTTTGTTTTTTTCTATGCTTCGCGGTTTTCGAAACGGTTGCGTTAATTTTCTGGGACACGGTTGGTAGGTCCAAGCCCAACCTCCCCTCTCTTTCCCCGCTTAGGACTGGTTGGGAAACTAGGCGATATTAACCTATATGATAGTCCAAAATTTTGCAACCAGTGAGTATGTTCAAATGGTACTGTCATGATCTCAGTTGCTTCACTACACCTCACCTTTAGGAAAAATAAAAATTCGTGGTGATTAAACGCGTGATGAGAATGCCTAAAATGTCGTTGAAGCAATTCGTTATCATCAGCTTGCACATATGGTATGTATCGAGAAACTATTATGTAAATGTCTCTGGTGACTAAATAATGAAACAACTTACTGACAATGATGCATACTTACATTCCAGTCTGCGTTTCTGTCATTATAAAAATTAGGTATGATTAATTCTTCCTTGAACTTCCTGCACTCACTTAAGCAGTCTGCTTTTAGCTGATGGACCCAGGGTTCGAGTCCCATTCCACTTAATTGGGCTTACGTGTATGAGTAGTATCAGAAGCTCTCACGCAGTATATATGGACCATAATCGGTCTTTATTAACTGATATATATATATATATATATATATATATATATACTTACCTCAGTAGTCCATTATTTCGTGAAGGTGGATTGGCGAGCGGATGGCAGGTGAAAGAAACTGATGGATTAATTGGCCTGGTCAATAGGCTGGCGCGAACTGTCTTGCGATCTTCACCACTATTTGGCTCATAGCTTATGTCTTCATCTTCTGCGTTATCGTTACAACTACGTTTACGTCTCGCACGTCTCCTATCTCGAATACTAGTTTTTTCTAATGTTTCAACTACTTCTTTAGAATGTTCTTCACTATCTGAATGTTGATTCGAATTCTTTAGTTCACGAAGTTTTTCGTAGTGAACTCGAAAACAATCAAGTACAAACGAGTGTGGCGCATCAGTTTTTAAAGAATTCTTATCAGCATGCGAACAGGATACCCGATAGTTGGCATTGAGAAAACAAGAGCTGCCCGTTTGCAAAAAAAATTATGGTAAGACATCATTTAAAACTATATAAATTATAGGATATAAATGTTACTGGTATATAATATGAAACTCTGAAACATATTTCTAACTCAGCGATTATATTTTTTTCAGTAATTTATCCCTAATAGGTCATCGGTGGTCTCATGGATAAAATGTACATTAGCCGTGATAGTAGAACATCTGCATAAATAACAAGGTGTCTATGTATACATTTAAGTTTCGGCTATTGTACAGCTATAAATGAATAATACTAACCAGATGCAAATACAAGGAATGCGATGCGTCTATTACGAATGCCCAAACAAAATATCTGAAAGTCAAATGCCTAGTATAATGAACTACATTTCTTAATATGAAAATGGACGCATACAATTTATAAGTATTTACATATTCAAGCCTTCGTCTTGGCTATACCATGAAATTTTGAATTTGGTATAAGTATCAAATTCTAACTTTTACTGTTATTTCAAAATGACATTTTAAGCTTTCTTCGTGTTTTATAACTGACTAATTCATTTGTGAAGAAATCAGTGGATTCGAGGCATATTGTACTTAATTATTCTTGTGGCTTTATCAAATATATGATTTGGCAACTTTGCCTTTCGACATCAAAAGATAATCATCAATTCACAACAGAATGAAAATATCCCTTTTCAACAATACTACCCTTTAAAGTGGTGGAAAAAGTACAGTCGAACGTAAACTAATGTTAA
This sequence comes from Trichobilharzia szidati, assembly GCA_944472155.2. Classification (NCBI taxonomy): domain Eukaryota; kingdom Metazoa; phylum Platyhelminthes; class Trematoda; order Strigeidida; family Schistosomatidae; genus Trichobilharzia; species Trichobilharzia szidati. The sequence continues at coordinate 97,711,616 of OX235273.1, forward strand.
TGTGCTTCTTATCCTTTTTAAATTTCAGCTGCCATTGCTCGTCGAGCAGAGAAGTGGCTCAGTATTCATAAAATAAGTCTTAGGCGTAGCTTATTCTGTAGCTTCCCAATCTCATCTGCTGAATTACCCTCCTTACTTACCATTCAACAGCTCAATTCATCATTACTAATCATATTACTCCATTATTACTTATTTATCCAACACCAAACTGTACATTATGGGCACCAAGAGATGTGCCACACAAAATAATAACATTAAAGTATGAGGAAAAATGGTCAAGGTACATCAGTATAAAAACAAGTAAGCATGCTTATCAAAAGCATTCAAAGGATAGTTTATTGCTTCACAGTGCTTTCAGGAAGGAAAGAAAGAAGGGGAAGTGGGATGTCGTTAAACCAACTGGTTAACACCATTGTGGATAGACATATAATGTCATGTAAGAAACTAGCGGATTCTATATTGTCAGACCCCGAACACCCTCTCTATACGCAGCTCTCTCCTTGCATTTCATCTGGTAGAACTAGAAGCAACTATAGGAGGCTATATGCCAGGACTACCAAGTACAAAAACTCCACAATACCTTATCTGGCACAGCTGTTATGTGATGAGAAATCCGTTAGGTATGACATGATCAACTTACTGTGGCACTCTAACAAATAGTTCCCATTAGCTTTTGTTCTCCTTTCTTTGTTACTGTTATATTGTTGCTCACATATTTTATTACACACTAATTTTATATTTCATATCCTGTGGTGCATTGTTTAAATATGTGAGTGCAATGCTGTTCTTTTTTATTTCTTTTATTTATCTTTTTTCTTTTTGTTGTTGTTGCTTTATATTTTTAAAATCTTATAAAATTTATGAAGTAATTAGATGCAATATTGTAATGCACGCTGAAAATTCCATACCTGTACCACAAATACTGTTTGGAATAAAGCTATTATTATGATGATTATTATCATTAAAGAAGGGAACTGCAGTATTTCGGTCACCGATTTCAATTCTTAACCATATCTGATAAAGTCTGAAGTCGCTGGGACGTATGATCCAGAAGGACACGATGAACCCAAAACGATTACATTGCTGATGATCTCGGCCCCAAACGAGAGAAACGGCGGTCCAGTTCACTTCGATATAGCTAGCGAGCACTACTAACTGATGTGAATAGAGTGTGCAACGACTCACGTCAATTAATCAGTACTATATAGCGTCGAACACACATTCGCCTAAATTACTCAGGATTAATAACCGCGAACCCCATGATTTAAAGACACACTCCTCTAAAAACTTCTCACTTAACTTTTCGTTTGGTCACAAGCTTACATCAGATTCTAATGTAACTTCTTCAAATCTCAATTCTCTTTTAGCTACGTTGACTACGAGAGAAAATGGAAGGCTGGACTATTAAACACACTTATCCAAACCATTTCGTTGGGTAAAAATTAACGAACTTGTAGTCTTAATTGCGATTACTACCCATCGCACTACATCAAAAGTCACCATTGCTCATGAAAGCAGTACTCAATAAAATCAGCTACTGGAGTCGGAAAACCCATTTCAGAGATAAACCGTAATTAGAACAATTAATAAACATATCAGTTACGTTTTTCGATATAGAACTTACTGTAATTCTAGTAATTTAGGGATAGTACAACCATAAAGTGATGCTAATTGATCAACTGCATAATATAAAGGCACATCAGGCAGTTCTTCATACGCCATAGTCGCCATACCAACAATACGTTTGATTGTACCGTAGTGTTTATTTGTTACTGAGTTACATTGGTCCGACAACTGAGTTTCTGATTCATTCGGTAATTTTGAAGACTCTTCATCTGAATAGTAAAATACATGAAACTAAAGATGGTGATATAAGATAGAATAGTTTTTCTCCGTGCTAATAATATTATTCAGAGTAGAAAAACCGCTACATAACAAAACATGTCAAAAGAATGACACAACATATTCACTCCTGTATATAGAGGTTTAAGGGTGGTTAGACTTACTCAAAGTTACTTTCTACCACTGAGATTAAATAATCCCTCATTCCGCTGCCTTTTTCTTGTTTTTTTGCAGGAGTCTATAGGCTTTTTTCCTGCAGGGCATTAATTACCAAAGGTTTATACTAAGGTCTGAAATGATTTTCGACGTATTTACTTACCTGTTAGTCTCATCTCTCAAACTTCTGGTTTTCTTTTAACGCATTTGAAGGCATTTCATATAGTGCTGGTAATCCATATCAAATGTGAATCATATATGAAGTGATTAGGTTACAAGAAATGAAATAGCTAACCTTAGGTTTTTAATGGCACTACAGGCCTATCTGTTTTTACGCCTTTGTGTCTGTGTGGTAGAAATAATAAACTCGAATAATCAGACTATTCATGCGTATAAAATGCAGTTGGCAAGGACCCACACCTATTGTGGCTGTCCAAACCTCAGTAGGTGGGGCGAGGTTCGAACCTACGGCCCACTGGTTGGAAGTCAAGCGTTTAGACAAATAAGTTACCGCTCCACTTCTCCGGTTATAGCTATTTATAAGTATTGTTTATGTGTCACTCATTTTTTAGTTTACCTTTCTCTCTGATGTATGATTAAACGAACATAACGTACAATTATCAGAATGGTATTAGTATAACTAATATAAGACCATAATAATTATACTTGTTAGAACTCTACTGATTCTCTTTACTCATCTTCTTGTCTACTTTTGTGTGCTATTTGGAACGTGGCAACTCGAACTGCTGCACTTCGGTGCCAAGTTCTATGTTGAATTCAGACAGACAGATGTATGTTATATAGACAGATAATAACTTGTCATTTTCAGGCTGTTAGCAACTGAAGAAAAGCCGTGAAATAAAGAATGAGTTCTTTTTATCCTATAAACAGGTTTGTTTTTACTTTGTCCAACCTAATCAAGGGAATCGGGTGTATGAGAAATTCTGGTGCCTAAAAAGAGATGACTTAGAATAAAACAATTAACGTGCCAATAATGAATTTGGAATCCTTTATACTGACAAGAATGTAGGTGGACGTAACTATTGCAACGAGACATTCATTTGGTAGAATACCTTTGCTAACAGTGCATAGTATTTTTCCACAAGTGGAAATGCAAGAAACAGTAACCACTTCTAAAACAATTTTTAATACTGATTTTTTTGACAATTAAAATGATGCTCAGACTAAAGAGAAGCATGAATCACACTTTCCTACTGAATAAGACAAATCACAATAGCACTATTTTAGCAGTTCTTGAAACGTAAGCCAACTCTAATTTTGGAAAACTACGATAAACTTCTATTAGATAGATGTATCAGAATAAACATCGATATTTTTTCCGAAATTTGGCTCTCTTATAACATTTTGAATTAGTGGGAAAGATTTGTAGCTCAGGTGGGTGATTTCGAGTTAGTTGTGTTCTCTGAGCTGGTTGATGTAATTGCGATGCTTTCGTCGTCCTTCTAGAAAACATCTTCAGCGCAGGAGTGAACTCATTCATGGAGAATTCCAATGAGATGCTGTCTAGAAGGACGACGAAAGCTTCGCAATTAAATCAACCAGCTCAGAGAACACAACTAATTCAAAACCTCTTATAGTATACTGATACTCTAATTACAGTAATGACACAATGTATATATCCCATGTTAGTTTGCGCATTTGGTGTAACACAATGGGTTTTTTGACTACGAACAATAAATTTTTCCCATAACATCATCTACTAAATAAAAGTATCAAAGGTAACAATAGGCAAAATGATTTGATTATCATACACAATGTGATGGTTGTGAGGTCAGGCACAAAAGCCAAACTGTAGTGTGTGCTAATGACAAGAATTTTTAAGCAGTATACTGGTGACGTCCTCTGGAAGAATCTTGAATTACAAAGTGATTGATTAAGTTGCATAGAGGAGAAATGAAGATGTTTGTGAAGCAATATAGAAAACACGAAGACAATAGAAGCAGAATATGAATAACCTTTGCAAAGTGAAGTTCCAAGTTTTGCCATCACTGCGCATTATTTTGCCAAAGAAACAATTCCGCCACCACTCTGTTCTGTCGCTACAGATTAGTTTGTTGACGTCAGTAAGAATATCAGAACACAAAAGATTAGCTAAATATAAACTGATAGATCCCAGTAAAGTAGGCAATTTAGAAAAAGCTTAACTAACACAGTGGATACACTTAAACAAAGGTTCTAAAACTCAGCATAGTTAAGTAGAGACAGTAATTGACAAAGCTTTGCTTATCAAAATAACACTCAAAACATATAATGGAAATAATTCGACGCCCATCACATTTACCTGGTAAAACGGTCACCAGTCACGTAAGTGGTTCGAGTTCGATTCCCAGTCGACGCATTCTTAAACTCATTCTAGTTTACTAGTTGACAGTAGGCTCGGAAAAGAAGGAAGGCTGGCAACCTCCGCTCTTAGAAATAACACCACCGCTACTGAAACCTCAGAACTTAAAGCTTGAGATCCTGTTTCATTAGGGAAACGGAAGAATGAAAAGAAAAATATAACAATAAAGTGCGCTCGAAATGACACCCAGTATGTAAAACTGTAACAAGCTGTTAGACCTTCACACATCATCGAAACATTCTTAATAGAAGCCAACGAGTGAAGAGAAACCGAGCTATTCGATCCAATATAAATCGATCAATAAGAAACGCAAAATCACCTAGACAAATATAAACTGTATCGATGTGTGATACATCAAATATACAAACTAACATGCAGTTTACTACTATGCCCAAGTTGTACTCATAACAATGTAGACATACCCTTATCCGCTGTAGTTTGCGAAGAGTGATTTTCACTACCGCCGGATCCAGGAGGATAGCCCAAATCAGAAAGGAAATCGTATAAGAATGAACGACTATGTAAGGGTCCAATCCACATAGGACCAAATACATTGAATTTTGAACCGCAGTACGTGCATTGAGGACCTACAGGAGGACCACGAGCAGGAGCAATCGCTCTGTTATTATTAAGTGCCTCACCCAAAGGTTGTATATAGTACGCCTAAAAATAAAGAACCCAAAATAATTAATTTCGGAATCTTTGTAGAATTATCCAACTTAATGAGTGAGTTATTTCAAATAAAATATTGTAAGACAACGTTACAGACACTCAATTTTCCATCAAGTGGTTACGCACGCAGACCTATATCATATATAAAATTTGAAACAGTTAGTACTTATCATCAACCCTAATACAACAGGTGCAAGCTCATGCTCAATTGCTTGCACATAAACGGGGAAGTTGAGTAACGCTTTATTATACCCACTTCTAATGAATTCAATCAATCAACTTTGTGTGCATATCCTATGTCTACATAGACACTTTGAAGACTAATAATAGGTAGTATTTTGATCGTAGGGACTGGTAGAAACTAATCCAATGAAGATGCACATCTCAAACATGTCAATACATAAATCCAACACATTAATTTACCATAGAACCGTCGTTCTTTAAGCTTATACGTGATTGGATATTGTTTATTGTTTCACAAAATCGATTTGCAGTCAGCAAATCAGATTTGAACTCAAATTCACCTACTGAAATTTAGGCAGCCACTGACAACTAAAAGTATGTATCATTCACTGATTTCATGTGCTGGGAAATGTTCTCACAAAATTGAAGTGTGTACACCTAGGGAATTGGGAGATTCCTGATTTCTAACGCATGCAGTACGTAATCTCCAAGATTCGAAAAGAACGAATGGGATATGAACCCATTGGAATGCAGCTCGCGAAGTCACTCTTCTGCCTTGTGGGACAGAATTCAAGTCAAAGGATCAAGAGGCAGTCCCTTAAGGCAATCATCAGCTTTGGTTTGGGAGTCCGGAAATTATCTAGTCCTTACATAATGTAAGAAACAGCATTTCAATGCAAAGCAGAACTTAACTGTACTCTCCCACAACTTACTGCACCTGATGCCTAATAGGCCATATATTTACACACTCTAATTATTATCACTTTTGGTTGTTATGTATGAGAATATTAGGACCTTGTAGACTTCGAGCGAATCTAACTAATGCGCTGGCTAATCTGTCCTAATCGCATGTCAACAACAACAACAATATCGCCGGG